>JACEGR010001604.1:0-160066 GCA_014170235.1 Listronotus bonariensis | reverse complement strand
CGCACTTTGCATTATTATTTGTTAAAGCCACAATAAAAATTGGTATTGCATTTTGGTTAGGAAATAAATAGTATTTTTTACATTTATTCAATAGCCAAATATAATACAAAAAAGTAAATAGCTCGTTTTATTACAGCAAATTCATGAAATTAATTTTATTTAGCTTTTGCTGTGAATTAATTAAATTTCTTTTAAATTATTCATTTAATTTGAAAATTTAAATTAAAAATTTATTTATGCTACCAACCCTTTTTAATAATTTAAATGGATGGGTATCAATAATTTCAGAGTGGAAGACAGACACAAAGATATTCAGTTTAAAACTTTTTTCATATTTTAAAACAAATAATTAAAATACATTTGAGATAATATAAAAATTTTAATTTTATTTTCTATACAGGGTGTTTTACCATTTATCCGACAAACTTAAAGAGAGTAAATCTACAATAAGAAAAACTTTATATAAACATTGTCCTTGGCGTCTTAGTTTTTAAACTACAGGGTGTTAAAAACTTAAAAAAAACTATTTTTTAATTTACTTTCATATCAATTTAGATATTTTTTAAAAAATCGGGGGACGCCTCCTATGCCCCAAGAGACACACAATTAATGATACACAGAAAACCCACAGAGGCATCTGTGGGTTTTCTGTGTACCATTAATTAGTGGATACCCTGTATATACCTCAAGTAAGAAAGCCATTATTTACCTCGCACATTATATCCTCAGAATAGATAGAGATATCTCACTTCTCACCCAAGGATTTATACTCTTTAGTGTTTGGAAGTTGTCCCCCATTTTCTTATTAATATCTAAATTGGTGTAAAAGTTATTATTACAAAAAACAATATTTTTTATAATTTTTAACACCCTGTACTTCAAAAACTAAGACATTTAGGACAACGTCCATATAAATTTTTTTTATATTTTTATTATGGAACTAGCCCTTTAAATTTGTCAGATAAGTTGTGAAACACCTCGTATATTAAAAAAAAAGGAGAGTCGGTATTACTATAAATTTGGTTTAAAGCGTCTGGTTAATAAACGAAAAAAAGCAGTGATTAGTTCTATGTAGGAAATTTAAGTTTTTGTGTCGTGCCAAAAAATAAATGTTTTCACAACTAAAATGAAAAATGTAAAGCCCCTAGAATGCTAGTTACAAGCCAGTATTCTATAGACGCTCAGGAAAGAACATAATTTATTTTTAATGGAAATAAAAAGAAAGATGATTAGATTGTAACTTTATTTATGTCCCTTAGAATAGTTAAACATTTTAAGTACCCAAGAAAATGGGTTAATTTTTTTTATTCAATCCAATTTTGTAGTATTTTCCTGGATAATTATTAAAAAACATGTCTCTACATTTTACTCCGTATACCGTACACACACAGGAGTATGTATGTAAATAAATTTATTTTATGTCGTTTACAAATTACGCGACACGAAAAAGCTATTTATTTTTATGTTTAGTAATATATATGGTTATATTTCTGCACTTTTATAAGTATATACTTGAATTTTAAATGCTAATATTTTAAAAAAGTTTAAATTAGAAAATGTCGTATCATATAGAAGACAAAAGCATTTTACTTATGTACTTACAAAAATCAATTACTATCTATCTAGTTGTAATCTCTATATCTCCAATTACTAGGTTTACACGAGAGCCCTAATGCGCATTAGCCAAATGCGAATGCTACACGCATGTGTAGACGCTCTTATACATTTTAAAAGTCCTAATTCATTCACATATATTGTCTTGGTATATGTTTTGTAAATGTAATGTGACTTGACTATTTTACCGGTTTTTAAAAATAAATTTGGAATTTGGCTAATGGGCATTAAAGGGCTTGTATAAACTTAATAAATGATGGATTCTTAATATATGTATACAGTATGTCCATGGATAGACTTTACAATAGGACTAATGAACCAAAAATGTAAATGTTTAGGAAAGTCGCTGCTTTTGTTACTTAAAAAAACAAGATTTCCGTTGAGAAATTTGTTTTGTTTTATACAGGAGCTCCAAAAACTACAAAAATATTTTTACCAAGACAAAACTGCCATTATTTTAAATAATTCAGCAAAATGTCAAATAGAAAACCTTTTTGGAATTGAATGAGAGCTCATTTCTAAAATTTGACATAAACCTTTATTTTAGTGTCATATTTCGTATTTATGTCATTAAATCATATTTTACACCTTTTTAACCTAATTTACCCCGTTTTAAGACAACACAATAATTAATATCAAAGTTTGTCAAATACATTTAAATACACAAATGTAAAATTAGGTAAATTACGCAAAAAAATATAAATCATGATTAAAACAATATGACCAAAAAATAATGTGAAATTTTACCTATTGAATCCTTATTTAATTCTTAATACCTTTTTTATTTGATATTTTACTAAATTAATAAATATAAAGGCAGTTTTGTCTTGGTTAATTTTTACATTTTGGTAGTCTTTGAAGCCCCTGGACAAAACATAACATTTTTTTAACGTAAATATTGTTGTTTTAAGAAGCAAAGCAGTTACCATACACGAGTTTCTTAAACATTTAAATTTTTGATCCATTTGTCCTATTGTAAAGACGATCCGTGGACGTACTATATATTATATTATTTTGTCCTGTCATGTTAAAAATAACTAAGTAGCTATAATTGTGACAATTACTACATTTAAAAAATTATTATTTTATGGTAACTAATTACTAAAATTAAAAAATTATCATTCTAATAATTTAAAAAAGTACGTGCATCTAGTAGAAAACGCATATTTCTGTTTTTATGCGAGTGGTTAGTTTTGGTTGGTTATAGTATACAGGGTGATCATTTTTAAGTCGGCACTATTGCTAACTTCTTTATTATTGGAGATACGAAGTCGGTTAAATTAGTTAAGTTGTTGTATTTTTTTCGCTGATTAATGTGCTGCAAACAAAAAAAAAATAACATCGGATTGTCGATTTATTGCAAACAAATTTTGATATGTCTATCTTTTATAGTTTTAATAATATGGTCATTCAAATCTAAAAAACTAGTAGATATAATGTCCATTTTATCTTCGACACTAAATTTAGTGCTATATCTTGGAGCTGTAGTGATGAAGAAATGTGTGAAGAAATTTAATTAGTTTTTAGTTTTAAATTGACCTCTTCCTTAAAAATATATATTTAATTATGTGGGGTGTTAATTTTAAAAAATGTCAGTTTACTATCAAATTCCTGAGGATGGTCATATTTCCGAAACTATTAAAAATTGGGTAAAATATATAAGAAACTTTTTTAAAAGCCCTTTGATAGGTCTTTTGAATGGTGATATAATATACAGGGTGTCCCTTAAAAAAATATTTTTGCTAATAAATCAAGAATCCTCCGTTTAATCTTTTTTTAATTGGCAGCAGGTTCATCGGCGGAAAAAACACCAAAAACTTTACTAATTTAACCGATTTCGTATCTTTAATAATAAAGAAGTTAGGAATAGTGCTGACTTAAAAATGATGACACTGTAGGGTATATCAAAAGAAATATAATTTTAAAACTTAAAGAGATGGCCGACGCCAAAATTGGATTCACATCCAAACGGCGACGCCAATATGGCACCGCCGAAACGAATATGCCGAAACACTCTAGATCAGTGATGGCAAACCATTGGCACGCTAGGTAAAAATTTGGGCATGCGAGCATGTTGCAATACTTGTTTCCTTTATTATAAGTGGAAGTAAAAGAAAAATAGTTGAAGACTTTTTAACTCTCTAAAATTTTTATGGCATGCCAACGACATTATTTTACAATTATATACAAATATGGCATGTTTATACAAAAATATTTGCCATTACTGCTCTAGACACACCAACATTAGCTATATAAAACTAATAAAATTATTTATTTGTTTTTTTATTAGCTTTAAAACTATACGTATGGTATTGCAATAGCTTTTAAAAAATAAATGACAAATACACCTTTAAAACATTAACTTTAAAGTTTAATAACGTAAATCTAGTAGAAGCATAATTAAATTGAAGCCTTTAAGAGATATTTAATATTTACTGTAAAATATGGAAAAAGTTTTGAAACAAATAATTCGTCTCTTTTAATTTGTGTTTACAATAAAATGTAAACATTTGCTGTGACTTAATTTAAAGTTTAAAAGTAAAAGTTACATATTATTTTCCATTAACTAAAACTTTTTATTTAACGACTATAACTTCCTAATAATCTCAAGCTTGTAGAAATAAAGGGCTAATTAAATGGTATGAAAAAAAAATGTAAAAAAGTTGTTTTAAACACATAGTTGAACTAATTATGTTTTAAACTTAACAAACATAATTGAACTATTTAATAATTTCATTAGGCAACACAAAAATATTATAACAAACGCAAAAATAAATAATGCATTTTGGTATAAAACGATTAAAAAATTAAAATCTCTCTTAGATATTGGCAGTTTAAAGTTTCTTGATTAAATTTTAATATTTATTGCATATTGGATCGATTTAAATCCAAGTAGAGTTTGTAATAAAGATGGTTATTTGTTTCAAAGTTCTTTGTTGGTAACTTATAGGCTAAAATAATATATTTTTAATTAAATATAAAATTTAGTCTTTTTGTTAACTCAGTAACAGATTTAGGTCGGGTAATAAATTATAAAAAGCTGTTTATAAATTTAAATTTTGTAACTTAAATATTTGCTTATAAATAAAAAGCATTAAAATATTTTTACTTTGTAATAAAATATTCCTAAATACCAAAAGCAAATAAGTAAATTTAAGCATAAATATCTTAAATTATCTAGAAAATTTTATTTATATAAAATTTTAAGAAAATAAAAAGGCTTGAAAACAAACAGCTATAAAAATTTTAAAATTTTAAATTTGAAAAAGAAATTAAATTAAAATTTTAGTAAGAATCCTAAAACCCCAAAATATGGGTTAAATATTTAAAATAACTTTTAAGATCTCAAATGTTTTATTGGCAAGATCAGTCTTAAAAATAAAAAAAAATAAAATCCATTTATTTGGTGTTTTAGAATTTAAATTGTGGTGGTCCGCCATTTTTAATAATTTTTATTCAATTTATTTTTACACAAGGATTTTGGGGTTTAAATATATTAAAGTATTTCCATAACACCCTGTATAAGTCATTGTTGATGGCCACTCTTTAAGCTTTCACGAAATTAATGCTGGAGTGCCTCAGGGTTCAGTACTAGCACCTTCTTTCTGCCACAACCAATCCCATTTATAGTTATGCTGACGATAGTACCCTTCACTCCACTTTTCAGGTTCTTAAACCAATCTCTCAACCCGAATTGAAAAGCAAACGCAAGGCGATGCAGATATCTTTCACAGGATCTCAATTTGATATTGGATTGGGGCGCCAAAAATCTCGTTCAATTTAATGCATCCAAAACACAATCATATTCCTTGTCGCGAAAAAATCATCAAACACTCACCCTTTGCTTATGAATGGCCAGGTTTTGCAGAGCGGGGACACATTTAACCTTGTGGGCGTCACATTTGAGAATAACCTTAACTGGCATAAACACATTGTATCTATAGCCACCGCGGCTTCAAAAAAGCTTGGATTTCTTTTCCGAGCCAAAAAGTATTTTTCTCCTTCCAATTTATACACTTTGTATGTGTCCCAAATTCGACCCTCTCTGGAATATTGTTCTCATGTCTGGGGAATGGCATCCCTTACAACCCTCAGCATTCTTGATGCCATTCAAAGAAGAGCTGTTCGTGTTATTAATGATCCTTTACTTACTCAAAGACTTCCTTCTCTTGCCTATCGTGGAGCTGTGGGAGATCTATCGCTCTTCTATAGATACTTTTACGGCTTCTGCTTTGACAGAACAGGCCCCGAACTTCCCATTTCGTTCGATCTTTTATCTCTAGAGTTTCTAGACTGTGGAACCTACTGCCAGCAGAGGTCTTTCCTCCCCCCACCAAAGCTTCAAGTTTCTAAGTCCCGTGTTAACAAACTTTCACTTACCTTGCTTAAGACACCCATGGTACGTTAGTATTTAGGCTTTCAGCCTTCGTGAATTGTCCAAAGAAGAAAAAGAAAAAAAAAATACTGCTTTCTATTTTAAATTTCTTTGGTAGCCAATTCTGTCCCTTTTAACTTATTTGTGCCAAGATTACTAAATGTGGATTTTGTTTAAACAGACACATGCTGCGTTGTATTAGAATTTTTATCAAAAGGATTTTAACCCAAACATCCTGCTTTTCCATTGAATAAAATAAAAGCATTTATTAGGGTCAGTCCAGATAGTAATAAATATCGACAGTAGTAGTAGCAATAAAATATAAATAAAGATACATTTTTGTTTTGTTTTTCATAATGTTAAGCGTCCATACACGTTCAGCCAAATTAGGAAAGAAGACGGTCTACCGCGTGTAGAACACTAACAGGTAGAGACTAGACAAAGATGCCGGCATGTAAACATGGTAATTCACGGGTACTACTTACGCACCTTGTTTTATCAGTATTTTCTCGCGACAGTAACGAAACACTTTCCGCCTCAAAACCTCAAAAACACTTTTAAAACTATTTTAGGAAGGTTTTTGACGAGTCTACCACGAATATTTATACCGCCATATGTGGAAGCAGTGCGTTAACCCAGCCTGTCAATGTCAAATGTTTCGGTTGTCAGACTGGGCGAACGCGTCACTTTTTGTCGATGAAGTTTACCACAAGGTTAAACAAGCAATTTTTAAACATTGTAATCGTAAGGGTTACAGTCACAAAACCCGCCAAGTCCGATACCCAAAACACGTATTTGAGCCTTAGGCTTCGGCCACGATAATTAAGAGTAAGCGGCCAGCGTAAAGCGAAAAATTTGGGAGCGCGCTGTCTTTGATCTTTATGTGAGAATAAAAACTTGTTTTTTTTTAATTAGCTGGCTGCAATATACCTGAGCAAAAAAACCCTCCGCTGCCGCTCGAAACGAAAAAATATTATCCGCGGAGCGTTTCTAATGTATATAAACTGATTTAATGACGCTGTTTACCACAAAATATTGTAGTCATTACCGGCAACATAAAGAGGTTTGATATTTCCCACTCGACGCTTACGCTTGTTATCGTGGTCGAGGTCTTATGGTTCCTCTGAGTAAAAAAAATGAATGGAAATGGTGGTCTTGTAGCACATCAATTTAAATCACCTGACGAGTACTTTATAACCCTAGAGTAAAAAATCAATACCTTTACCTACTACCAAATGGGGTACTTTATTAATTACCTAAAAACCTGAATTGGATGTCCATTTTTCCGAAACTAATAAAGTTGTAACGGGTTCCAGAGAAATCAACTTTCAACATTTAATAAAATAAGGCGTAAGTACTAATCAGTAAAATTAAATTAGATTTTTCTGGAACCCGCAGCTTAAATTTAAAAAGCAAAGCGCTATTGTAAAGAAAATTGAATACCCTTTCAAAATATGTATTACAACACCCCGCTTCCCATTTAAAAATAAGGGTGAATGTCGCCCCCGCTAAGGGGTTGAAGTTGTGGGGTTGAAAATTTAAACAAAAAATCGTTTTTCTACAATAAAAAATCGAAGGGTAAGAGCGTTTCTGTTTTGTAAATCAAAAATCTAGCGCTAAAAGTATTAAACAAGGGTATTGTCTCCAAATCTTTGACAAGCTGTCATCCTGTGGAAACTCAAACTTACTTAGCAATTTAAAACTTTGCAGTTGGAACTAGAATAAAAGACCTTTAAAATAAGCTATCACTTGACCCCACTCCTATTTAAGATTTTAAGGGTGGTTGCAACCCCTCCCTCCAAGGGGTTGATGTTAAGGGGTTTAAAGTATTAAAAAAAAATTGTCCCCCTAAAATCAAAAATCGACCTTGCTGGACTGTTTTCAAAGGGTCACCTTGTATTTGTCATTTTTCGCCTACAATCCCCATTATGTTGTCTTACCAAATTTTCTTGACAAAATACTAAACAATTTAAAAGTTAGGAAGGGGACCTGGCGACTAAGATAAAAAAATATCCGTGTTTAGACATTTAAATAAAATATATTTTTATAATATGTAACTTTATTATTATGGAAAACCTTTAAAGATCCTAAGTAAAATAATTTAAGCTTCTTTGAATTGTTTTTTATCCTTACAAGCACTCTACCACTTTTTTAAAAGATGCATATAACGAAATACATTTTCGCAAACTTTTTAAAAAGTAAATTTAAAAGTCCAAAAACTACATTACCTTGTAAAAATGTATACACAAACAGTCTGAAATAAAGTTAACTATCTACCCAACTCCTTACTTTTGTTTTTAGGAAGTTTCCTTTTAAAACATCCTTAAAGTTAATAGTTTGCTAAGTCTCTCTAACTAAGTTACACTACTTTTCTACTTTTAAAACTTAAAGGTGTATGTGAACGGATCCTAAATAAATAAAGTTTATTTAAATTTATACTGTGGTATACAGTTTAATACCATTAATATACTAAGTGACATACAAATCCGAACACACAGTTTAAATGGTTTTATTTTAATAAAATTTTGTATAAGTACTTAATGAAGCATAATAAGTAAATGATAAAAATTTCAAAATGATTACTGATGATGATGATGGTTTAAAGCCCTTTTACCTTTAATAATGTGTGGATGCACCCTGATGTGTTACGCATTCTTCAACGCGCCTAGGCATGCTTCTGATCAGGTGGTCAATGTCCTCCTGTGGTATCTCATTCAGGCAACCACCAACTCCTCTCGAAGTGCTTCTAGAGTCTGAGGAGGACGTTGCAAATTGAGCAATCTCCTACCCATCATATCCCACACGTGCTCAATTGGGGATAAGTCGGGAGATCTTGGTGGCCATGGTAACAATGTGACATCATTACGTTAAAAAAAGTCTATTGTGACTCTTGCAACATGTGGTCGGGCATTATCTTGTTGGAAAGTTGGATTTGCCAGAGTGTCAAGATAGGGTAAAAGATGGGGTTCTAGAACTTCTTGGATATAACGCTGCGCGTTCATGTTACCTCTGATGAAGATTAAAGGTGACCTGGAGCCATAAGCTATAGCACCCCAAACCATAACTCCAACAGTGTGATGAACATGTCTTTGAACAAAAAACTGTGGATTCCTCCTTTCACCACGTCGCCTTCTAACCCTGGCTCGACCATCGTGCATGCCTAAACAAAATGGAGACTCTTTACTAAAGACAATACTGTTCCATTCCTGATCCAGAGTGACCGTTGTCTGCACCACTCAAGGCAATTACGTCGGTGTTCTCGAGTTAAAGGGAGGACCCAGTGTGGCCGGTATGAAAACAGGCGAAAACTTCTCATTCGTCGGTAAACACTTCGCATGCCAATAGGTCTTCCGTGTTCTGCAAACCATTCATTTGCAATGGACCTAATAGTGGAGAAACGGTCCCTTAAGGCCAATAATCTTAGGCGGTGATCTTCACGGTCTGTTGTTTTACGGCGGCGTCGAGTGCCCCTTGCTCTTTGCGTACGGCCTTCTTGAAGCCATGCCTGACAACACCTTACTACAGTGTCTACTTTTCTTTGCACTCTAACTGCAATTTCCCGAAAAGAAAGTCCAGCTTCCCGAAGTCCCACTATACGGCCCCTATCAAACTCACTAAGTTGACGAAATCGTACAGGTCTTCGTACTCTAGGCATCGTAACCAATCGTAAAGAATGTCAACAACCAAAATCCGCCAATTTTGAATCTTTACTGCGGCTGCAATATTCATTTTTAGATCGTTAGTGAATTTAAAAAAAAAAACAGTATAAAAACCGGAATGTCGAACTGATAAGGCTGAAAATTGTTTCAATTGTTATTTTTAGCAAGATAAATAAATTCACTTAATTTCATTAAAATAAAACCATTTAAACTGGGTGTTCGGATTTCTATGTCACTTAGTATATATTTTCTTTTTTGTCTTCATTTGTTAACTTAACACAACGTTTTGATTTATGTGTATCTCCAAGGGTTTTTAACCGACTTTAAAGAGATAAATAAAACTTACTAAACATTTAAAATAATGAATAAATAAATAGAAAAATGAAGTTGAGTAATGACATATGGTATTAAAGTATAAAAATATGTATTATTTAGTTATTAGTATTTAGTAGTTTAGCGAACAATTTTCTAATTTTCTTTATGCTTTATTTTTAAATTGTTAAAGAGTTTTATTTATCTTTTTAAAGTTGGTTTAATTTAAAGAAAAATATTCATTATGATTAACGCTGAGGTAGGTATGTCATTTTTAACATAACATTTTATAACCTACTAATTTTATACACTAATGGAAAAAAATTGAAGGATGCTGGGCTGGATGGCATACAAGCAATCGTTTTAAAAAAATGTGCTCTAGAATTTGCACCACTCTTAACTCGGCTCTTTCGAATTTCTTACGACACAGGTATCTTTTCGGAGAGCTGAAAAGCTGCACGTGTTCAACCTATTCCCAAGAAAGGATCTTAATCTCTTCCATCTAACTATAGACCAATTTCAATTCTTTCAGTTCTTTGTAAAGTAATGTAAAAATTAATTAATTCACAAATTCTTAAGTACTTAGAAAAACACAAAATTTTGCATAACAGGCAGTATGGATTTCGCCACAAAAGATCTACAGCAGATCTTCTTTCCTTCGTATCACACTGTTGGAATAAGTCTCTTGAGTTTCTGGGTGAGTCCCAGATCGTTGCTCTTGATATATCCAAAGCTTTTGACCAGGTCTGGCATGCCGCACTTCTTAATAAACTTCCCTTCTATGGTCTTTCAACTAAACTCTGTACTTGGCTCTCTAGTTATCTATCTGATCGACGTATATCAGTTATTGTGGACGGCCATTCTTCAAGCTTTCACCAAGTAAATGCTGGAGTCCCTCAGGGCTCAGTTCTGGCACCAACATTGTTTCTTCTTTACATCAACGACCTTCTCTCGTCCACAACTAATTCCATTCATAGTTTCGCCGACGATAGTACCCTTCACTCCAGTTTTCAGGTTCCTAAACCCATTACTAAACCTGACTTGGAAAACAAACGCAGAGCGATGCAGATATCTCTTTCGCAGGATCTTAATTTAATATTGGATTGGGGCGCCAAAAATCTCGTTCATTTTAATGCATCCAAAATACAATCATGTTCCTTGTCGCGAAAAGAGTCATCAAATACTCATCCTCTATTTATGAGCGGCCAAGTTTTACAGAGCAAAGACACCTTCAATCTTGTGGGCGTCACATTTGAAAGTAACCTTAACTGGCATAAACACATTGTATCTATAGCCACGGCAGCTTCAAAAAGCTTGGATTTCTCTTTCGAGCCAAAAAGTATTTTTCTCCTTCTAATTTATACACTTTATATGTGTCCCAAATCCGACCTCCCTTGGAATATTGTTCTTATATCTGGGGCATGGCGTCCCCCACAACCCTAAGCATTCTTGATTCTATTCAAAGAAGAGCTATTCGTCTCATTAATGATCCTTCACTTACAGAAAGGCTTCCCTCTCTTGCCCATTGTCGGGCTGTGGGGGATTTATCGCTTTTTATAGGTACTTTCATAGCTTCTGCTCTGAAGAATTGTCCAGTATAGTTCTTCCACTCAACGGTTCCCAACAGAGAAACTCATGGTCCGCGCGTATGCATCCCTATACGGTCCAACTGGACAGACCCCGAACTTCTCACTTTGTTTGTTCTTTTATCCCTAGAGTTTCTAGATTGTGGAACCTGCTGCCAGCGGAGGTCTTTCCTTCCCCCAAAATCTTCAAGTATTTAAGTCCCGTGTCAACAAACTTCCTCTTACCTCGCTTAAGACACCCACGGTACGTTAATATTTAGGCTTTTAGCCTTCGTGGTTTGTCCAAAGAAAAAAAATCCATATTTTTTGGTTTTTCTTTTTGTAACTGCATTTCGCCTAAAAATGGTCGTACTGGAATTTTAAAAAAATCCATTCTAAAGCCTAAAGAAAATGAAATAAAAGAAAATTTTGTTAGTTAATGTTTTTATCATTTAAAAATTTAAATTAATTTTATTAAGTATGTTAGTTTATTAAATAAATTAGTTAAAATGTGGTAAAATATAAAAGAAAGTATAGGTAGATTTAAATATATTTTTCTACTAAATTTATACATAAAAAAGCCACGAAGAAATAGACAAACAGTAATTAAAATTTAAATTTAAAATTAAATTTACTTGGAATTCCTTAGCCGTTTCGTTTCAGGAACTGAAAACCCGTTGTTATACCTGTTTCGTCGCTTTAATCCTAACTTTTACCTAAAATAAAATGAAGCAAATATAATAATTTAAATTTTCTTAATTTTGACCTATGATAGCAAGACTTCGTTGTCAAATTAATAATTCTTATTGTTACATTTTGTCATAAAAAAATATATATATGCCTATATTACTAATATACTAGATTCGGTTTCAGCGACCCCAAAAACAAAAAAAATAGCAAGGTCTGGTCTGGACCACCAACTTTTTTATGGTGCGGCTGGAATATTCATGTTAAAGAAGTTTTTTAACATGAATATTTTAGCCATATTTATATATATATATATATATAAATATGCCATATTGCAATTAAAAATTGTTTAAAATTTATAAATAGAAAATTGTATTTCATCAAAAACTCCGTTTTGTTTTGAAGTTTATTATTCATGTTTTTGGTGGTATAGTATATACTCGTTAACCCGACAACATGATTTTTAATTATTAATCTCTGATCTTAGAAGTACGCTGCTGTTGAAACAATTTATTAAACAGTTTTGTAATTTCAAAAAAATTACTAACAGCTTACTATTACTTAAATTATTTTGAATAAATAAAAAAGTTAAATTATGAAATAATAATTGCTTTGTTGAATATTCAAAGTTTTCTTTTTTACTACGGCCCCGAAGTAGCATAATACATCCACTAACCAGAACCATTTAACAAGAAACTCCATAAAGTATGTCAACTTATTAAAGAAACTTTGCTCTTTGACACATTTCAAAGCTCTCGCTTGCGCAATATCGAAATTCTAGGTTTTCCTATTATACGTCTTAAATGACTTTTCAAATTGGGTGTTCGCGGTATACGGCAAAACACGCTCTATTGAAAAGCATTTTCTAAATTAAGTGAGTATGATCTGGTATAAAATTTAGTTCTTGATAAAAACTATAAGAACAGAAATTGTATTGGGAAGTTTAATAATACAGTATAACCACTCAATTATTTTTTTATCTTTGGAAAAACCACGAAGGCTAGAAGCCTAAATACTAACGTACCGTGGGTGTCTTAAGCGAGGTAAGAGGAAGTTTGTTGACACGGGATTTTAATACTTGAAGATTAGGGGGAAAGGAAAGACCTTCGCGGGCAGCAGGTTCTACATTCTAGAAACTCGAGGGATAAAAGAACTAACAAAGTGGGAAGTTCGGGGGCCTGTTTAGTTGAACCGTATAGGGATGCATACGCGCGGCACCATGAGTTTCTCTGTTGGGAACCGTGAGTGGAGAAACTTTACTGGACAATTCTTCAGAGCAGAAGCTGTGGAAGTACCTATAAAAAAGCGATAAATCCCCACAGCCAGACGATGGGCAAGAGAGGGAAGCCTTTCTGTAAGTGAAAGATTAATAATTTATATTAATAAGACTAATAGCTCTTCCTGGAATGAAATCAAAAATGCTTAGGGTTGTGGGGGATGCCATGTCCCAGATATAAGAACAATATTTCAAGGGAGGTCGGATTTGGGACACATATAAAGTGTATAAATTTATAAAAATACTTTTTGGCTCGAAAGAGAAATCCAAGATTTTTAAAGCTACCGCGGCTATAGATACAATGTGTTTATGCCAGTTAAGGTTACTTTTAAATGTGACGCCCACAAGATTAAAGGTGTCTTTGCTCTGCAAAACTTGGCCTCTCATAAGTAAAGGATAAGTATTTGTTGACTCTTTTCGCGACAAAAAACATGATTGTGTTTTGGATGCATTAAAATGAACGAGATTTTTGGCGCCCCATTGCTCTGCGGTTGTTTTCTAAATCAGGTTAAGTAATGGGTTTAGGAATCTAAAAACTGGAGTGAAGGGTCCTATCGTCGGCGAAACTATGAATGGAATTACTTGTGGACGAGAGAAGGTTGTTGATGTGAAGAAGAAACAATGTTAGTGCCAGAACTGAGCCCTGAGGCACTCCAGCATTTACTGAGTGAAAGCTTGAAGAATGGCCGACCACCATAACTGATATACGTCAATCAGATAGATAACTAGAGAGTTTAGTTAAAAGACCATAGAAGGGAAGGTTATTAAGAAGTGCGGCATGCTAGACCTGGTCAAAAGCTTTGGATATATCAAGAGCAACGATCTAAGACTCACCTTGAAACTCAAGAGACTTATTCCAGCAGTGTGATACGAAGGAAAGAAGATCTGCTGTAGATCTTTGGTGGCGAAATCCATACTGCCTCTCATGCAAAATTTCAATTGCTTATTTTCAAGGTTTTTTTTTTATTTTTTTTTTAATTTTATAATATTCTACAATAAAAAGTTGTTTTTTTTAAATGGTAAAATTTAAAAAATATTAAAAAGAAAGATTAAATGTCCAGTTTTTGCCAAAAATAAGTAAATGGTAATGGTAATGGTCATAACTCCTTTTTTTTAAATAAAAGAAGGTGGCTCGTTAGCTTATCCTAAAAAAGCATTTTATTCCAAATAATTTGGTACCAAGTAGGCGGTATTTTGAGTAAGACTTATTCTAAAGAACACATAATAAATTCACGATGTTGTCAAAACTCAATATTATTATTTAATATAATGGTTGGTTTGGAATATCTTTATTACACGTTTTTGAATAAAAACCTTGCCCGAAATACCGCCCATGTGGTACCAAATTATTTGAAATAAAAATGATTATGCTAACACCCGCACTTCAGAATAAAAGCGTGGGGTGCTTAATATATTAAATGTTATAATTATTTCATTAGTAAATATCTATAAGGCAAAAGTTATCAAAAAATAGTAGAATGCACCCCACGCTTTTTACTCTGAAGTGAATTATTCTGTTATTATCTTAAATTTTATTATAATTCTATTTTGAGGTATATAATTATGATTCATTGTTTGACCTTTTATTACTGTAATACAAGCTCTTTGTAAAGAAAAATTATTTTATAATTTTTAGTTTGGTTGCATATAAAAGCGTGTTTTTTAAACTATTATTTATTTTTAATTTTTAGTTCGATATATCAATTAGTTTTCTGCGGACATGTGATATTGAAATGTTTTACGAACTATTTCGTAATCTAATCATTTCATTTAAAGCTTCACTGTTGCATGGGGTTTCAGAACGCAACTACTCCGAACAAGTTTCTGTCAGCCTTATGCTGAGAGTACGTCCGAAACTGCACGCATGCGCAGATCGCGCACTAGCTCTTTCTCTGTTACTCTCCTACAGAAAATCTATAAAGGAATTTATTTATCCTGGCGATCCTAATCAGGATAACGGGATACTGTTTGCAGATTATTGCATTGTCATGGGTCCTTGACACGTGTGCAAAGTTTCAAAGAAATCGAATCGCTGGAAGTTGGTGAAAATTAAGCTTAAAGATTCCATTACATAAAACACAAAAGGAGATATGGCCATATACAGACTTTTGCAAAATTTGACTCCGCCCTGAAAAGTCGTAAAAAACAAAGAAGACAAATTTCATTTTTCCATGACTACAGGACTTAATATTTACCGTTTTTACTTAATCATGGCACTCTAGATTGGAAAATAAAAAAATGGAATTTTGACAGCAGAAATGTCAAAAAATGACATATAAGGTATCATTGTATTCAGAATGCCATATTCTATCGAAATAAGATAAAATATACTAGTGATGCCATTTAAAATTTGAAAGTGGCAGTCATTTCCGGTTAAACCGGAAGTAAAAGAACACAAGTGAATAAATTAACCAATCTACAATAATGTCAAATAACAATCTACCAAATTTCATTTTCTACCGTAAAAGGTAAAAAAGTTATAGGGGCAAACACCAATGAAAAATACCCGGTATGTTGTGCAATGACATTTTAATGTAGATTTCAAACGTAAAACAAAACAAGTGGGTCTCCTATTAAAAAAAAATAACGGAAAATTTCAATTTTTTTCTGGACAACTACAATAAAAATTTGAATTACAAAATGTATGTTAATACATACAGTATTTATTTAATTAACTTGCTGGTAAGTCTTTGACAAGATCAAGGTTGATAGAGAAAAGGTGGCCCAACTTTGCTATGACAGTAAACAGCTGATATTGTGACGTCATGGAAGTTCTTTTTTTACCCAATTTAAAATTTAACAATATTATTTATGCAATGGTTAAAGTCTTTTTAATTCACTATTTACTCACAAAAATAAACACGATTACCACGATTTTTACAAAACAATAAGGAAATAACGACATTGACGTGAAAAGGATACCCTTAACGTCACATCTTTCGGCTGTCAAATGAAAAGTTAGGCCACCTTGTCTCTATCAACCTTGTTACAAGATTACCTTTCTATATTGATTTTTATTAAATATATATGTCTATACTTACTCATCTCATGACATTGCTTCATTGACTCTATTTCTGATTTATCTGAAACAAAAATGTTAAATAATTTTTTTATTAATATGCCTAAAATATATTTAGGTTTTAACACCTTACTGCATGTTTTTAAAGGTACTAGCATGACGTGTGGAATACATATTCATAAAAACTTTTTTCTTATTTTTAATGAAAAATCATCCGTCGGTCTGTCGGTTGAGTAACTATACACCCTGTGGAAAAATGTATTTTTTACAGTTCTTTGTCTTTAAAATTTTATTGTAAAGTGCCGTGAATATGTTAAGGCGGTTAAGTTAAAATTAATTTATGCAAAAAAAAACGTTGTTTTTGCAATATCTTTTAAACGGATGAAGATATGAATATGCGGTTTTCATCATCCGTAGCATAAAAAATTTAAATAGAACAACTTGTATATTTTTTTGGATTTGAACTCTACAGGTCATTCCTAATATAAAATTTCCTATATTTCCATAACTTAACTCTTTTGGTTTTACAGAAAATGGCGTTTGAAAATGTCCAAACTACAGCACAATATGCAGTTTTATGGGAAAAGAAATGAACATCACAAAAATTAAAAATGCTTAAAATAGTTCTTTTGAATGACTCTACCTTTAGAGATCATTATAACACCCCTTCCTGTTTAACTGGAAATGCTGTAAAATTTGAACTTCTAAGGATGATAGCCCTGGTAATTTTAATGGAACACCCTATATATTTTTAAGATTTAAATTCTTTAAGGTATTCCTGATATAAAACCTAAAATACACCCATAACCTATCTTCTTTAGTTTTAGAGAACAGCGTTGCAAAAGGTCCTAACGACCTCACAACAAAATGTTTCATGAATATTGTGTCGTCGTTTAAACCTTTTCAAACGCGGTTTTCTCTAAAACTAAAAAAGATAGGTTATGGAGTGTATTATAGGTTTTATTCCAGGAATAGCTTAAAGAATTTAAATCTTAAAACATATAAAAGATGTTTCACTAAAGTACCAGGGTTATCATACTTAGAAATTCAAATTTTACAGCACTTTCGGTTAAACAGGAAGTAGTATTATAATGGTCTCTAAAGGTAGAGTCTTCTAAAAGAACTGTTTTAAGCATTTTCAATTTTTGTGATGTTCCTTGTTTTTCCATAAAACTGCATTTTGTGCTGTCGTTTGGAATTTTCAAACGCCATTTTCTCAAAGCCAAAGAGTTAGGTTATGGAAAAATAAAAGATTTTATATCAGGAATGACCTGTAGAATTCAAATCTTAAAAAATATA
Source organism: Listronotus bonariensis (assembly GCA_014170235.1). Classification (NCBI taxonomy): domain Eukaryota; kingdom Metazoa; phylum Arthropoda; class Insecta; order Coleoptera; family Curculionidae; genus Listronotus; species Listronotus bonariensis. The sequence goes on along the minus strand of JACEGR010001604.1, from coordinate 142,260 downwards.
TAGGGTGTTCCATTAAAAATATCAAAGTTTATATCACTTTCGGTTAAACCGGAAGTAATATACACGGTGATACAATATAACGTCCCTAAATTTGAAAATTATACGGTTGCACTGAAGAAAATAATTTGCTGGATAGTAATTTCGTTGTCACCTCTGGTATGATATTAAGCAACTTTATTTATCTATTTTTTAATATTTTCACCTTTTTTATTGCATTAGTTTGTTTGATTAACCTAAAAAAGAAAACTGGTAATATTAAAGTAATATTTTAACGCTAAATAAATATTTATTATTAGAGACATTTTGCACCCCTTATTTTGCAATTCCGTTGTGGTTAACGTTATTCTGAGACTGCGCAGTAATGCAAACATGATCCGTTATCGTTATTAACCATAAATAATAAAAATATAAGTCCTTTAATTACGGATGAATACCGAAGAGCTTATCGTTATCGTTATCGTTATTGTTAAACTGCGTGGTTGCCGGATTATAGAAATTTTAATATCAATTATTTATAAGGTTAAAATTTCAATGCAGTATGAATTAATATATCATTCATACATAGGCTCTAATTAGTGAAAAATCTATAGCAGTAATAAAAATCAAATAGTGTTAACAAATTAAAACGGACTTGCACTTTTACGGATATTCTAAATCAGTAATTAATTTGGATGTTACAATCTGGCACACTTGCTTTTTATTCTACTACCAAACCTAACCTTACTATTTGTGTTTTGCTTATACTGAATTGTTTGCATCTACTTTAAAAAACGAAATCAACAGAAGTGTTTGCATATATTTAAATATGAATTTATATCTTATGAAGAATAAAAGTAAATACTGATTTTTCGTTAACTTTAAAGTGGGTGAACCACAGGCAAAAATAGGGTTATGTGTCGGAAAGCGCAGACGCAAGATATATTTCTTAAAAGAGGCTGCAAAATCTCTGTCTTAAACTGCTGCCGTAATCGTTATGTTTAATAACGATAACCATAAGGAGGCCAAAAAACGTCTGTTATTTTAAGAGGTGCAAAATGTCTCCATTAGGGTAATATTTTTACGCTAAATAAATATTTATTATTATTATATAATATATAATTCGCCCATATTTTCTTTACATTTTTCAATTTAACGTATAATATCAATAAAGTCGTTCTAAAACTCATCCATAAAATTTTAGAAATGGAGATACGTCGATGTCTGCATAGAGGAGTTTTAGTTTTATTAGCAAAAGGCTATAAAAATATTTATATCCTGGATCCTTTATTATGCTCCTCTGTTAGAATAATAGTAACATTTTCGAAGAAAAATTTTAATTGAAAAAATAACACAAAAAATGAAAAATATTATAGTAATATTGGACTATACATAGGCAATATTATTATTATACAGTGTGTCGAAGGTAAGGATCCTAAGCATGGAAGTGTCAGTACCTATTGGAGATACAGCCTAGGTTAAATTAGAAAAAAGTTGTGTTTTTTAAAGCTCATTTACATGCCGTTTGAAAACTTGAAAAATTTTCATGGCCTTGAGATATTTGGCAAAAACCAAAATTTAACTAAATCGATTTTATTTTTTCTGACTTTATTTGAGGAGATATAAAAAAACTAATAACACTTTTTCATTGGCACTTTTTAGCTACCATCATGATGGTATTTTTAGATTTTATACCCGACGTTTCGTTTTCAAGAAACCATCATCAACTTTATTTTTTTATATAGCTCGAAAAAAAGTACCCCCTGTATCTGATTCCATTTTTTATTACAAATTCAACGATGTATCACATGTCGTATTTTAATTTTTATTTAAAAGAAAAATTGCATTTTTTCTATTTTTTAGTTATTTTTAAGTAGGCCTTGCAAACAAATGCTTGGTCGTTAAAACCTGTTACCGTATCTGTAACATAATTTAATATCATTATAAAATAGTACTTGTCCTTATTACCCTGCTTGTCGAGTTTTTGTTTTTAGAGCAATTGTTCTTATTGTTACTGTTGTCTCTATTATTGTTTATTGGTGAATAGCTAATGTCTTATTGTATTATTACGGTCGAAAATGCAGGATGGCCATTATAGCCATGAAGATAAGTTTGACATGCTAACATGCTACATTTTGTGCTGCAAGATTTCGACCTGATGGGCATTATAGTCCAGTAAAGCCCGTGGTGCATACAATGCTTTATGTTTTACCCAGAAAAGAGTTTTTCAATGACTAATTACATTATTTATTCGCAATATAAAAATAAGTTGCACCTGTACCTGTATACGTAAGTAGATAATGACTGGTGTTAAGTTTGACTTTGATGTTTCTATCAGTTAGCCAGTTGGCATTTTTTATTTAACGATTTGCTCAAAATGGAAGAAATTCCACAAAATATAAGAGAAAAGGCCATAAAAGCGACCGAAAATCTTTTGCCAGTTAAATTAAGGCAACAGTATGATCGGGAGTATGGCATATTTGGTATTTGGAAAGATGCGAACGCAATTCTTCAAATAACCGAAACCGTTGTAATGGCATACTTTCAGGAACTGGTAAGTTATTGATTCTATTTTACTACATATGTTTAACAAACTTTGTTATTTTTAGTCGGAAAAATACAGTCCGAACTCTCTCTGGACCAAGTATTCCACCCTAAGGTCTACGTTGATGGTCTATGAAAATATAGACATTTCGCAATACCATCGTCTCATATATTTTTAAAAGTTAAGTCAAAAGGATACGTCCCGAAGAAGTCTAAAGTTTTGGAAGGAGAACAAATATTAAAATTTATTTTTGTATAAACTTGATCTTTATTGTGAGGGAAATGAAATTGGATAAGCAATAAAATTTCCATATTAGCGCATTAGGGCATTATAAGCGGGCATTATCATAATGCCCGCTTATAATGCCCTAGGTGTGATAGCAGGTATTATTGCTACCATAACATATTCCGTTTCTAAGGTATTACAGATCAATAATAGATGGGTAAAACATAAATATGTTTTTACTTAAATTCTTTGACTTTAAATTTTGACATGAAATTTTATTCTTTACAACACTTACTTATATACTATTTTCTTATTTTTAAAAATAAAGGTACTTTATCCTGGGTAATTTTATATATTATTTTTAGTTATAACCCGCCCTGTATGTTACCAATCTAACTAAAAAAATATTTTTATTTTATTAGTTTTGGACCATGCGATAAGTTCTTCCATAAGATCGTTTAAATATTCCAAAATGTAGGTCCATTTGTTCTCTTGTAACACCTATTCTGGGACACACTGTATTCTTCTAATGTTTTGGTTTTAATGTACCGTTGAGTTTATTAAAAAAATTGCCCATGTCGTCAGACAAAAATCATGAAAATCTATCTTTTTCGCACGATTTAATAATACATTTCCCTTGATAAACGTAAAATTTACAGTTGTTAAAAAATTACACTTAAATAATATTTAACCAAGCAGGTCTCTTCCAAGGTTAGTTTAGTATTTATAAGGTTGCGACATATCCTCAACTTTTAGGCGGTTCACGGTCGGGGACGCAAGGAAGGGCACTTCTCGGAGAAAAGTTGGCAAGACTGGGTAAAAATCAAAGCTGAAGATCAATCTAGTGGCGTCTAGAATTTGCGCATTTCATTTTGCATTGTTTTGGAAGAGATATTTGTTGAAAGATGTAATTCCAAATGTTTTTTATTTAAAGTAAAAGAATTTACAACTTAATAACAATTAAAAACTGTTGTGTAAACGGTTGTTCTACTAATACAATAAACTGTATATCTCCGGCACTGAACAACATGGCCGAAAATGGGAGATGTGACGTCATAACACGTCAAAGCAATATGGCCGAATGTCGTGACCTTATATAGAAAATTTAAATATTTGGTCTTTTCAATGTTTTTTCCCCTAGTTTACAAAAAAGTTAAATTATGTTCGCGAAGATCCATTTTCTTACCCTTAAATCCTTTTTAAAGGCACATCTCTCTTTAAATTACGCCAATATGTTCAAACAAACAAACATATACATGAATACATAAGCCCATTCCATTATGCACTGTCCCCCTTTTGATTCCTTTGATATTCAATATTTGAAGTCAATAAAAAATAAATTGAATTGCGGAGATTTTCAAATACGATTTTCGTCGTGAGGAAACGTCAAACAGAAATAAGAAAAATACAAGTTAAAAGGTTTTTTTTTACTTTCTAATGTATATTTTTGTTATTTTGTTTGAATAGTATTTTTTTATGTTTGCATAAAATACAGTATAATCTGCGATGCAGTAGAGAAGAGAAAACAGTTTTTTTTAAACAACCGACTTTAAAACAATAATAGACCCAGACCATAGAACCCACTTAAAAGTAAAAAATAATAATAATAAAAAAAAGATCGGGTTAGGCGCGGCGGGTTTTCTGTTGTCATATGGATGTCCGCGCCAAGCAAAAAAAAGTTCAGCACTTTCACATTCTATTTTCTTTATTTTGTAATTAAAACTAAAACTATCACACTAAATTTATGAAATAAGTTGAAGACCAAAAAAGGACCTCTTCCTCATCAATACAACAATTTTAAGTTTTAAGACACGAAAATATTAAAATGTTTAATTTTCCGTATGGGTGCATTGCACCCATACATTTCACCTCTTTGGGTGCATTGGCCCCTGTGCACCAACGTATTCGCCGTCACCAAGTCGGGTAATACCACTGATCGCGACGGATTGCCAATGTTATTACCTGCGCGAAACAAAAGTTACATTTCATGGGCGAAAAAACCGGTTTGTGCACAAGCAAATTGAGGGTAAACACGCCTGGTGCCAAACAGACTATCCGTATTATCGGAAAGAATTTGTCGACAGCGTCATGGTTTTTGCAGCGGTACTCCGCGTACTGTAGTATTCTACAAATCGGCTTCATTCCACCTCACTGGCAGTCTGTGTTCAAGAAAACACGCTTGAAGTCGATCAAAATGGTTGGCCACAAGCGAGGTCTCCAAACGTGTCGAATTCTACCAAATTTTTAAAAAGTCGAACTCTAAAATAAATCTAGGTGCTAGTTTGCTATGATTTATATATTTATTTGGTTGTTTTTGTGTTATTAAAATGCATTTTTTTTTGTTTTTTGAAATGATAAAAAAATATAATTTTAGTTTTAGCTAGTCATGTCATTTTTTTTCACAAATATTCCAAAAGGACATAGACAACATCATGTGAGTTTGGTTTTTGCAAAGATTCACAATAATTATTGTATAAAGCTTATTTGGTATGAAATTTTTTAGATTAAATAAATTGGTCACATATTTTTTCTTTACTGACTTAAATTATTCACAGTTTGGAACATTAATATAATAACTGTTAATGCCATAGTGCAATATTGACTCCAAGAGTAAAAGAAAAGAAAATTTAAACAATTGATTAAAAACCTAAGCCTTTTTTGTTCCGCGTTAAAAACTCAATTGCTCAATAATGATATTCCGTAAATCTAATTCGCAATAGCTGTATGTGTGTCATTTTTCATCTTGCACAGTTAAACAGAGAAGTGTTAGTACACATATACATGTTTTACGAACATTGCCGATGTTAAGTCTATTGTGACACAGAGATTCTTGTATCGTTCTTGGACACAGAGTACCAAGAAGTGCAATTATCGACTTCTCAAGTAGAAATCTACGATTGAAAGCGAGGTGTAGAATGCTATAGAGCACGGAGTCCCGCTGCTGTTCGGAGTACGGTAGCTAATGAGCGTTAAGGTCAGACCGCGGACGGAGGGTACGGGGTGCCGGTGTTTGTATTTTGCCACGGCTTTTAAGTACGCATGTTCGTCCACCCATTTATTTGTTTACTGCGCGAGGTCGTAAAAATCCGAAAGATGCTTCTTGCCACTGCAGATCTAAATGTAGGTTAACTATGGGTAATACCATTTTATGGTATTAAAGTTTAAAAGGCTTATGTTTTTTAATTTATTAACATTGAGTTGTTTAGCAGATTTTTTTATCTTTTTGACATCCCACGAAGGCATATGCCTAAATACCAGGGTACCGTGGGTGTCGGGTTATTAGATGTTTAACCCATCGTTCCCCCGTTCCGTCAACGTTGTCCAAGCACTGAAACATGCAGTTTTTGCATTTCACAGCACCTTTTAGACAACGCGGTAGTGCCACCACGGTCGTTATTTTTAAATAACTACTACCTAAATATGTCTCTCTCGCTGGGAATCGAACCGGCGACCTCTGGCTTAAATAAAGCGACTTTTTTAAAAATTATTTTTTTCCTTTTAGTAAGTTGTATTAGGTTTAATTTTTTTATTTTAACTGTTAATTTTTTGCTTTTAGTTTACTATTATTACTACTACATCGGTAAACAAATACTAAAAACACAGACTACAGTAAAAAGCACAAGCACCTGTAATTTATTTGGTCTAAAGCGAATTAATTAAAAAAAAAAGATTTAACTAACCAGAACTAATGATGACACCCCCTCCCCCAATGTGACAGTTTTGCATGACCGTCTGTAGCGCATTTAACCAATTAAATTACACGTGCTTGGGATTTTTACTGTAGTCTAAAAACACAACTAGTACTTCTTTTAGTTTGATGAAAAGGTTAATTTTGTCCCAAGGTTGTCAATTTGTATGCGCCTCTTTATTATCGAGCATATTCCCTACCTAAAGGCAGTTTTGCCGCACGAACAACGTTCGGCAGAAAGAAAAAATAGGTCTAGTACCTTTCTCTCTCGCAATCTTATTTTTTTTTACCTGTATAATTTATTTTTGAAAACCTAAACAAAAAAGGTATTGATATAAAAAAAAATAGAAATCTATTGCTTATGCGAAATCTACCTTAATGTAGAATCAAGTTATTTTTTTCGGTCGCATTTGAATTTGTCTCATTGGTTTATGTCTCAATGCAAGATTTTTTAACCAAAAAAAAAAGCATCTATTATGTGCGCTTCAAAAAGTTAAAAAGAACGTGCATATTTGCTGGTTATACAGGGTGTTTACTCAAGGTATCTCCGAAATTGGACAGATTTAATAAAACCGCAGAAACACGTCAGGATATTTTTTGAGAAGAAACATTTTTTGATGAAGATTGGGACAGTGCCCCTTTAACCACTGAACCACCAGAACTAACCAGAACTAACCAGAACTAACCAGAACTAACTAGAACTAACCAGAACTAACCAGAACTAACCAGAACTAACCAGAACTAACCAGAACTAACCAAAATTATTAAATGAGAAAGGGGGTCGAGTGATACATTATTTTTAAAGCTTCTGACGAGTACTTTATAACAGAATATAAATTCATTACTTTACCTATCACAAAATGGTGGTATTTTAAATATACCTGGAAACCTGATTTAGATCGCCATATTTTCGAAACTAATGCAGTTAGATATACTTAATGTGGCATTTTCTTAAAGTTCTTTTAAAGATCTTTTTAATTGTAATATACAGGGTAAAATGAGAAGTGTAATATTTTTAATAAAGCATCCTGTTAATTATATCACCATTTAAAAGACTTTGTAAAGAGATGTAAGAAAGTGATATATTTTCAGTATAATAACTTTATTAGTTTTGGAAATATGGACATCCAAGTAAGGTATTAAGGTAATATTTAATGTACCGCCTTTTTGTAATATACTTAGGTAAAGGTATTAACTTTATATTCTGGAGTTATAAAGTACTCGTCAGAAGCTTTAAAATAAGGCATCACTTGACCCCCTTCTTCATTAAAAAAATATTCCAAAATGGCCCCCAGCTGTCACCTTAACACTTAGAGCTGTCATTTATATGTATGCCCTTTTTCAAATATGTAGTAGTTAAAGGGGTAACACTTAGTATGGGTTTCAATGTCTTCCTTGATTTTTTCATAGGCTGCGATATGTTTAAATACCAAACTTGTAATCGTTTGTTATGATGTCTAATCACTCTTGACCCTGTGGATTTTTTTGTTTGACCTTAAAATTTTTTAACTTGTAGTTTCAAAGTTTAAACCTTAAAATTATCACATACTCTATTTTTTGTTTTAATATCAATTTTTTTTTCTTTATTTTTTTATATATATATTTTTCTTTTGGAATATCACCTGACTTAATAATTATTAATTTGGGAGTGTTATTTCAATCTAATCTAAAGTTTAATAAGTACTTTTCTTTTATAAAAAATAAGGCTGTAAAGGCACTGGGATTTATAATCAGAAATAGTAAACATTTTAAGATCTTCACAATAATTAAATTATACAACAGCCTAGTAAGGCCACATCTTGAATATGCATCACAAATATGGATGCCAATGGAGACCACACATGATGATTTTATAGAAAAGGTCCAAAAAGGTTTTTGAGGTATCTCTATGTTGTTAAATATAATAATTATCCATTTAAAGTTTCTTATAAAAGTATCTTAAGTGGTTTTGGGGTTACATCTTTGTCCCAAAGAAGAAAATAAACAAGCTGTGATATTTTTATATTATATAATACATAACTTAAAATACAAATATTTAAATCTTATCGATTATGTTAATTTAAATGTACCAAAGATTAACTTATAAATGTCAGTAAACCGTAGAATATTAAGTGTAGACCCATCTAGCTTGTCTCCTTTTAACCGTATGATGGCTGTGGCAAACGAGCTTCTTAGGGAGGTCCAGACAGATTTCTTCAGTGATAGTTTAAAAAACTGAAATCTGTACTTTAGTAAAAGTCTTAATTTTTTTCATTATATGTTATAGTTGTTCCGTCCTTGTTGTTTAGTATGTAAGATTGTTTTTTCATTGTTCTCTAGTTTTAGAATCTTTACATGTAATTACCAGTTGTACTGGTGTTTGTAAAGAATACAATAAATAAATAAATAAATGTATGCTGTTTCTACTGTGGTTATAAACACACTGTATGTATGGCAGAATAACAATTTGTTTTTATGCTTTTGTAACTAGTTTCGTTTTATAGTTGTGAAACCGTCTGGTAACTGTAGCCATACATACCCTAACAGAAGTGTTTACCAAAACAGGCCGAAATGCATATAAAGTTGTTTTGAAATGCATCGAAACGTACTAATTGTGAACTACACAAACATCTAAGTGGCCCTGTTTTACATAACAAATTAAATGTTTGTATTTACGTGTTTGTCCGAACCCTTCTTTAGTGTACATACTATGTTGTCTGAGGTGGTCTTAATTTTATCCAGTTATTTAACTTAAGACGTTTCATTTGATATTTAAATTTAAAAGATTAGCATGGCATTTGATAGTATAATTGTTCTCTAATATTTTGAAAGAAAATGCTCCTAATACTTCAGCTTATTAATGGGTCATTAAACTTTTATTTGTCCAAGCGCGATTTTTTTATTATTGTTACAACTAATTTTTTCGAGCTAATGCCTGGCCATTGCCCAAAAAATGTGTTTAAAGTCTGTCCAAATTTTTTTTTTTATCTTTGGACAATCCACGAAGGCTGAAAGCCTAAATACTAACGTACCGTGGGTGTCTTAAGCAGGGTAAGAGGAAGTTTGTTAACACGGGACTTAAAAATTTGAAGATTTGGGGGAAGGAAAGACCTCCGCTAGCAACAGGTTCCACAGCCTAGGGATAAAAGAACGAACGAAATGGGAAGTTCGGGGCCTGTCCAATTGAACCGTATAGGGATGCATACGCGCGGCACCACGAGTTTCTCTGTTTGAAACTACAAGAGGAGGGACTATACTGGACAATTCGTCGGAGCAGAAGCCGTAAAAGTATCTATAGAAGAGCGATAGATCTCCCACAGCTCGACGATGGGCAAGAGAAGGTAGTCTTTGAGTAAGTAAAGGATCATTAATAAGACGAACAGCCCTTCTTTGAATGGCATCAAGAATGCTGAGGGTTGTAGGGGATGCCATTCCCCAGACATGAGAACAATATTCCAGAGAGGGTCGAATTTGGGACACATACACAAAGTGTATAAATTGGAAGGAGAAAAATACTTTTTGGCTCGGAAAAGAAATCCAAGCTTTTTGAAGCCGCAGTGGCCATAGATACAATGTGTTTATGCCAGTTAAGGTTATTCTCAAATGTGACGCCCACAAGGCTAAATGTGTCTCCGCTCTGCAAAACCTGGCCACTCATAAGCAAAGGATGAGTGTTTGATGATTTTTTTCGCGACAAGGAACACGATTGTGTTTTGGATGCATTAAATTGAACGAGATTTTTGGCGCCTCAATCCAATATCAAATTGAGATCCTGTGAAAGAGATATCTGCATCGCCCTGCGTTTGCTTTCCAAGTCGGGTTGAGAGATTGGTTTGGGAACCTGAAAAGTGAAGTGAAGGGTACTATCGTCAGCATAACTATGAATGGGATTGGTTGTGGAAGAAAGAAGGTCGTTGATGTGAAGAAGAAACAAAGTTGGTGCTAGTACTGAACCCTGTGGCACTCCAGCATTAATTTCGTGAAAGCTTGAAGAGTGGCCATCAACAATGACTGATATACGTCGATTAGAAAGATAACTGGAGAGCCAAGAGCAGAGTTTAGTTGGAAGACCGTAGGAGGGAAGTTTGTTAAGAAGTGCGTCATGCCAGACTTGGTCGAAAGCTTTAGATATATCAAGAGCAAAATTTATAATAATTTTTTTTTTTTTGTTTATTAAAGAAATTTATCCATGAACTAAGGAAATATTTATGTTTGTTTTTTATTTTGGATGAACCAATAATAAGTTATGCTGTCCACGGCAACAGCATTTTTTTTCTAAACGTCAAGGGAGATGAGGTAGGGTAGGGCGGGGCTAGTTGAGCATAGAGGTAAGTTGGGCAATCAAAATATTTCAAAAACTATCGACCGCACGCGAAAGCATCAAAAAGCGTAAAGAAGGGGTTGCGCGAGGGGAACTTATTGTGCGAACACTAGTGGTGATGCGGCGATCGAGAAAAGTATCCGTGCGCATTGTTTATTTTGTGATTAAAAAGTAAAATAATAGCAAGCCGGAAAATTTTATCTGTAATAGTTAAATGTATTCCGTTCTCAATCAGGTAAGTGTTAATCTTAAGTAAATTTATTGCAGTTTTAATATGTAGAGAGATTTTTAAATACAATTCTAACCGGTTTTTTAATAAATTAACTTTTTCTTTAAAATTTCAGGTTGGGGTTAGTTGAGCTACAATTGCCCAACTAACCCCACGGTTTTAAGTATAAAATGTCTTATTTTTTTTATTTTTTAGGATACGGACTTATAACAGTAAAACACTAAAGTCTTCTTAAGATTTAAAAGAGGCTGCAACCCGAACTTTATACAAGCAACAAAGAAAACGAGCTGACCTATCTAACTTGTAAATTTTCTCTGGAAATAGTTCGACCATACCCAAAGGCTGGTTCAAGAAAAGCTGCAATTTTAACAGATACAGAAGGCATTACAAGAGAAGCAAAATAAAACTGGTTAAAAAGTAAAAAACGAAAATGAATTGATAGATATTAAAGCCAATAGTTAATCTAAGCTAGGTACGTTGCTGTTTTAATAATAAGATTTGTTGTTTTGTCACTATAGGATTATGAATATAAAAAGCAAATTGTCAAAATGTATTTTTATTGTAAACGTATCTAACATTCAAGCCATAATTTGACTATATTTTCTAAGTGCTCCACTAACCCCATACCCTTGCTCAACTTACCCCACCTATGGGGTACGTTGAGCATACTTGACTATCTACATTAAAATAGATGTAGCTCCTAAATTTGACTTATTAGAAAGCAACTACTATGGACACTATTAATAAGGAATAAATTGCAAATCCATCAGTATGCGTTATAAGCCATTAAGACTTATTTTTGAGGAGCTATAACCGATCAAGTGAAAAATTGCTCAACTAGCCCCGCCCTACCCTACTTACGGCAGAGTTTTCGGAATTTTTAAATAAAAAAATTCACAGTACTGTTTAAATGTGTATCTTTGATATGCTAAATTGTTTAAATAAAGTAGTAAAATATCTTTTTGAGCCTCTGAAAGCCACCTCACTCCTTAAAAAGCTTGTTTTATGACGTATTTGGGCCACCCTGTATACCCTCTTTGTTCCATTTTAATACCTTTCATAATAAAATTTTATTACGGCAACCCAGAGTACGAATTAAGACTAGAATTTATTTTGGAATTTTAATGGGCAACATCTTAAGAGATTACTTAATATTCCGAAGAGAAAACAATCTTCGTAATTAATTCAATAAACTTTAGGACTGAAATGGTTTCTGCTAATGGACTAACGGCTTGTTTAAAGGCAATTGAAAGAAATAAGATGACAAAAGTTTATAAAAAAAATATGTCCCGTTTTTTTTTTTAATATTGTGACATCATTAATTACACTACCTGTAACGAACTTCTCCTTTAAATAAAAATATGATAAACAGGTTCCGGTACCGTATAACATTGCTTTTACACCTACCGGCTTGTCGGGACCGGTATTAATTTATTAGCTTTGTTCGCGGGTCCGATTCTGAACCGGTTCTGGGACTATTCGCATGCGCAGTGAAAAAGCAGCGTTCGCGGTTAGTAAAATCCGTAATTTTTAGTAACAGTTCTGTGCTCGCGGGTTACAATGGAATCAGTTCGTTAACGGTTCGTAACCTGATTAGCAGTCCTGGGATTTTTGTTGGAACTAAAAGTTCAGTTCGGAATTTCATGCGCATTGTCGACATGGTCAGCTGTTTTTGTGGTACAGAAATAAACCGTTGTATTACAGTTTATTTGTTTCTGTCACTTTTTATGCGGGTTAATATACCTGTTGAATATTTTTTTTTTATTTTTGTGATTCTGAGCGTATATAAACAAAGAATTTTTAATTGTATTCCGTATGAATGTATGTATACAATAAAATAAATAAAGATTTAATTAAAAAATATAGACAATATAACAAGATTCTACCATTTCTTGTTGTTTCAATTTTATCTTTAATTAAGAGTTAAGTTAAATACACATACTTATGACATTGATACTTAATAAGTTCCTAGAGCACCATGACGTAAAGTTCTAGTTCTAGTTCGGACTGTAAGCTGTTTGGTCCAGAATCGACCGTGTTGTAGAGCTTAAGATCATCTGCGTACAACAGAAAACGTGTAGAACGGAAACAGGAGGCAACATCATTGATAAACAAAAGAAAGAGCACAGGACCAATGTGCGAGCCTTGCGGTACACCTGATGTGACGTGTATCTCTCTGGAGTACGAACCACAAACTGAAATGCGTTGACGACGATTACTAAGGTAAGACCTAATTATATCCAGGTAAGTTCCCGTGATACCAATCTTAAAAAGTTTTTTAATAAGCAATTGATGACAAACACTATCAAAAGCTTTAGCCAGGTCAGTGTAAATGGCGTCTACTTGATGTCTAGCTTCCAAGGCAGAGAGTAAAAGTTTTGATAGACCGCAAGGTTTGTCACTGTAGAGCGCCACTCGTAAAATCCATGCTGTTCTGGAATGACAAGTGCTTAAAGGTCCAAAATTTTTTAAATAATTATTTTAAGTTACTTTTATCCCTTTGATTTCACCTTGTTTTTTTTAAATATTTATTTTACATAATTAATTTGAGCTTTATTTTCTATACCTACTATTTTATCAAAATGGATTTTCCTTAAAGTTATTTAAAAAAGGAAATCTGGTCTAGATATTAATTATGTTTACCTAAAAACGATCCGGAATATAACTTCCGGTATAGGAAGATATTGTTATACAAGGGTTTCATCATTACAAGGATAATGCCTCAAATGAGAATACTTGGGAAGTTTAAACAATGACTGAGTAATTAATAGCTCATTATAGTGGCCCGTAACAAGTTATTGTCAAGCTGACAGGGTGTCTGTTTTTATATAGGAAGTATTCCGCTTTTAAGGGTTGAAGGGCAACATCTAAGTAAAAACAGAATAAACGTTGTGAGTTAAGGGTGTACTCTGGTTAAAAAAACGTTTTTTTTTTCATATTATCAAAGTTTAAGTAAACTGTTGCTAAATTCAACTGCAACCAGGTTTTTTTTTATAAGTTTTAAATCGCTATTACTCTTAAATAAAATGCATTAATAAAAAAAGATGGCTATTTCAATTGGGTAAAAGTTTCCTGGTTTTTATTCTACAGTTTCAACATGCAGTTTTTGCATTTCACAGCACCTTTTACACAAACATAACTACTACCTGAGTGGTAGAATACTACATAGTGGTTTGCCATTGCCAACTGTGAGGTGACGAGCAATTAAAAATCCGATGTCCGATTCCGAGATTCGAATCCGGATCGCTGCGGTGAGAGGCTCGCACGTTAGCCCCTGCAGCACGCTTGCCACAAATTAGGGACCCCCTCGTATTCAACTTGTCTTTTATCTTAATATAAAAGTTAAAATTAAAATATGATGATATTTTTACGCAGAATTAAGCAAAAATCTACGTTTTTTTTTGAATTGATCTAAATGTATTTAAATGCTTTAGAAAAATCAAAGCCTGGACATTTTTTTAATTCAAAGGTAATAAGGATAATTTACGGCAGTTAATTTAGTTTTAGTTGATACGGGGTGAGTTGAAAAAGTAAGTTTTTCTTCCATTTTTTTATTAGAAGGCTGTGCTTTTAAAATATGACATAACTTTAAATAATTCTTAACAAGTTTTTCAAATAAATGATTTATTTATTTATTTATTTTATTTATTCCTGTCCAGGGGATACAACAGGTACAAAAAAGTACCCACTAGGGTATTCACTAATTTACATGAATTTTAACATATCCTTATCCTATATAATAATTAAAGAAATCAGTAAATTGTTTACAAAGTAATAAAACTAAAGCTAATACTTTCAGATATGATGAAACTAAAAAGAAAAAGAAACAGACGGTACAGTGCCGGAAATCGGCTCTGTGCAATTACATATTTTTTAATATAGTTTTAACCTGTGATAATGACATTGAAAAATAATCTATTTGTTTAGCACACACATTACTATTTCTTATTATTCTGCAGAGAGGTGAATTCTGACCTGTACTTGTGCTTCTAAATGGCAAGAAAAACAATTCGTTTACCCTTAGAGACCTTTGTGGGACATTAAGTGATATTTTTGTAGTATGCAAGGGCATTGTATGAGATTATTTAAAATTTTATACAAAAATATAATGTCATAAGTAAATCTGCGGTCACTCAGTGACCTTAGATGAAAATGAGTTCGTGCAAGAGTGATATCATTATTGGTAATGATAAAGTTTTGTTTAAATGCAATAAATTTTAAAAATTTATTTTGTATTCTTTCAAGTCTCTCACTAAAAGTGTTTTGCCTAGGGCTCCAAATAACGGCAGCAAAATTTAACTTACTTAAAACAAAAGAATTATACAAATAGATAATTGACTTGATATTTCTAAATGGCCTGCATTTTCTTATTACATAACCCAGCATTCTTAAAGCCGAATTAACAATAGCGTCAACATTCAGGTCAAAAATTAGCTTAGAATCAAAAACAACTCCCAGATCCCGAGTATGATCCACTTTTTTCAGTGGTGTATTTTTTAACCGATAAATATAATTAAACTGATTTTGATTACGAGAAAATGTAATTGTTGTGCATTTATCCAAATTTAAAAACAAACTATTTTCTTCACAATATGTACTCAAGCGATCCAGATCAGTTTGTAAGTTAGTACAGTCACTCAAACTCGAGATAGAGGAGTATATCTTTAAGTCATCTGCGTAAAGTAAGTAGTCGCAGTACTGAAAACAAGATCCTATATTATTAATGTATATTATGAAAAATAACGGCCCCAAGTGCGACCCCTGAGGTACCCCGGAAGTAGCGATAAATGAATTTGAACAAAAGCCCTGAACAGAGACGTACTGTGAACGATTTTTGATATTTGATTCTACCCACCTTAAAAGACTCCCACCCACACCGACTTCTGCAAGTCGTGATAGTAATATATTTCTTTGGGTTTAAAAATAAATGTAGTTTTTCCTGTGTCATATTCGTTAATTTGCACCTACCTTGTATACGCTATAGTTAATTTAAATTTTAATTAGTGTTTTGTGAGTTTCGCTGTATTGCTGAATGCAAAGATTTTTATCAAGAATAATTTTTTGTGATAAATCAAAAATAAAAAGTTTTTTATAAGGTTCAACATTTCTGGCGGTTACTGTATATTTTTTAAAGTTTGAAGGCAAAGTACCTATTATTTTCCTTTTAACCCATTTTAAACAAGATCCCCGGTCCATTAGTAAAAATATTTAATTTTCAGTTAAATTAAATTAAACTGCCAATTATAAAGAAATGTTTTTAAATATTGTACATTAAAATTGTAAAATAGATTTCAGTCTTAATTTGTACTTAAAGTCCTTAATTATAGAAACACGAAGTGAATGAAGGAAATGGAAAGAAAGGAAAAGGAGGACTAACTCAGCATACAGCAGCGAAAAAGTATCGACTTGTTTTATTTCTGGAGGAATTTAAAAATATTCTTTAAATTAAAATTGATTTTTAGTATCATAAATTTGAAATTAAATGGGCATGATATTAAATAAAATCACGAAAAAAGTACCGCCATTTTGCAGTAGTTAAAGGTATTGACTTTATATTCTGGAGCTATAAAGTACTTGTAAGAACTTTAAAATGATGTGCTACGAAATACTCCTTTAAATAATTTTTTTCTCAAGTTTTTTTCCCTTGATGCCATTCAAAGAAGAGCTGTTCGTCTTATTAATTATCCTTTACTTACCCACAGACTTCTTTCCCTTGCCCATCGTCGAGCTGTGGGAGATCTATCGCTCTTCTATAGATACTTTTACGGCTTCTGCTCCAACAAATTATCCAGTATAGTCCCTCCTCTTGTAGCTCCCAACAGAGAAACGGTGCCGCACGTATGCATCCCTATACGGTCCAATTGATAGGCCCCGAACTTCCCATTTCGTTCGTTCTTTTATCCCTAGAGTTTCTAGACTGTGGAACCTACTGCCAGCGGAGGTCTTTCCTTCCCCCCAAATCTTCAAGTTTTTAAGACCCCTGTTAACAAACTCCCTCTTACCTCGCTTAAGATACCCACGGTATGTTAGTATTTAGGCTTTCAGCCTTCGTGGATTGTCCAAAGATAAAAAAAAATGGCGTCAGCCGCCAGTTTGAAATTTATAGATTAATTTTATAACCCAAAGTTTAACTTTTTTAATTGATTCGCTAACAATGTAAAAGGGGGGTAGAACCTTAAAGAAATGCACTGTATATGTTTTTGGACAAAATAGTTGTGAGTGTGAGTTCATATAAAGTATTAAAAGTGATTAAAACAGAATGCTCCAGCTTTATTTATACGCGAAATAACCTTTTCTTTAATAAAAAAGTTTTGCGATATTTTAATTGATAAAATACAAAAGGTAAAAGAAAATTTACTAACAACTCAACCCTTCACTTACCTGTCAATCATCCAAATTCAGTTACTCCCTTAGATCCTCATAAAATGTACATAAGGTAAAACACATTAAGCATATTCTCTTGACACCAAGAAATCATCTGGGCTGAAAGGCATATCAGCAATCGTTAAAAAAATATATCCTTTCGAAGCTGTTACATTTTTACTCGGCTCTTTCGAATTTCTTATGACACGAATATTTTTCTAGACAGCTGGAAAGCTGCATCTGCTTAAACTATTCCCAAGAAAGGATGTAAATCTCTTTGTTTTATTTATAGTCCAATTTTACTTCTCTTGGTGCTTTGTAAAGTAAAAAAATTATTAAGTCGCATGTTCTTAGGTATTTAGAAAAACACAACATTTTGCACGACAGGCAGTATGTCTTTCGTTACAAGAGATCTGTAGCAGATCTTCTTTTCTTCATATCACACAACTGAAACAGGTCTCTTGAGTTTCTGGGTGAAGGTCTGGCATGACGCGCTACTCAATAAACTTCCCTTCTACGGCCTTCCAACTAAACTATGTTCTTGGTTCTCTAGTTATCCTTCTAATCGACATCATGTCAGACATTGTGGAGAACCACTCTTCAAACTTTCACCAAGTCAATGCTGGAGTGCCTTAGGGTTCAGTACTGGCACCAACTTTGTTTTTTCTTCACATCAACGACCTTCTCTTGTCCACAACTAATTCCATTCATAGTTTTGCTGACGATAGTACCCTTCACTCCAGTATTCAAGTTCTTAAATCAATTTCTAAGCCTGACTTGAAGAACAAACGTAGGGCGATGCAAATATTTCTTTTACAGGACCTTAATTTAATGTTGGATTGGGCGCCAAAACTCTCGTTCAAATTAATGCATCTAAAACACAATCATATTCCTTGTCGCGGAAAAATTTGTCAAAAGTTTGATCAAATTTAACACAGGAAAATTAAAACCTTTTAATGTTGTTATTTTAAGAGCAAATTGGCTTATTTTTACTAAATATTTAGTGAGAAAATAGTATATTACATTACAAGTGTGGAAAACGACTAATTTCACACAAGTGGGAATATTGTAGCACAAGGCGTTAGCCGAGTGCGACAAACCCACGAGTGTAGTCATTTTCACACGAGTACTGTACACTATTTTTCCTACGACCACAAATTATTCACCAAAAAAAATTAAAGTTTGTCTGTTCAGAAAAAATAAAAAACAATTGAGAACTTTGCAACACTAGGGTGATATTTACTTTGCAACACTAGTGTGATATATACTTTTCCTCACTGCTATATTATACTGTTTTGACAATATTTTTACATCGAAAATCACCTACCTAGAAGCATTATATAACTTTTATCATTTTGGAATTTAAAAAGGCCCTCACTTAATAAAAATTGTATGGTTTTGTTAGGTAATAACGCTAATAGTTTAATACGGTTTTCTACTATTATAAGGGTTTTTAAAAATTATCGATTCTTACATATTTTAGACACTCTTCTAAAGAAAACGTAAGTGGTGCATATTCAAAATATTCCATTTTTAAAAAATATCAGTAAATAAACTTACGGGACCGGGGAGTGAAAAGGGGTGCTGGGTGGGGTAAAATTGGTAAAACGAGTTAATGAAACTGAACATCACATGTAAAATTAAGTAAAAATAACAGTTTTTCCTCATATTTTTAAGAAAAAATATAAAAAATATGGAAATTGTAAATGCATAACCTAAAGTCCTAAAAGTAAGGAAAAACGACTACCAAACGTCAGTTACCATGCAAAATATGGAAAGCATTTGGCAACGTCGGAAGGGTCTGATTCTATTTATGAATGGATAAAAGAAAGTGGATTCATAAAGTGTGTATTAGCCTTAGGTTTAATTAGGGATTAAAAAAAAGATTTAACTAGTTGTTTGAGTACACGAAGAAAGAGAGGAAGGAATTTGATCTATAGGCTTTTTTCTCTGGCGCTTTAGGTCGAATGGTCAAGCGGCAAGGCTGCCTCTATAAAGTACGTGCTCTAAGGTAGAAGGGAGATTGTTAATTTCATCTACTTACCTGACAACACTGTGCCAGTCAGTGAAAGTTGTTTTTGTGGTTATGTCTATTTTTGTTTATGTTTTTATTTTTTCGTAAATTTTAATAAATATAAAATAAGATGATTTTCGCTAATTTGGGTTCTACCGTTTAAGGTAAATAAAAAGTTTTTTTTACTGTCACTACAATAAATATGTCACTTGCAATACCAATAGCAGTTTTTAGAATGACATCATAATATGTATCACACCAGTGTTGTAAAGTACTTTGCAACACTAGTGCTGTAAAGTACTTTGCAACACTAGTGTGAAATAACGCATTTTCTATGCATGAAATCAGTGTGGTATTTGCTATTTTCACAAGTGGTCGTAGGAAATAGATGTTATTTAGGATTTTTTTCCATCGGTTATTCGCTCTGGTTGCCAATCAAGATCTTACGTAAAATGGATTTGCACCTTCTTTGTGGAAATGCCTATACCAGAAGTATTCTTTGGTGGTTGCAAATATTGCACCATTAGTTAAGATACCGATATAGAAACGCATTTTGAAAAAATATTTTACTGTTTTAGGTAAACTTTATTTAATAATTCCACCACAGTCCAACAGTTCTTTAACTAGGAATACTATTTTCTTATTTTTTTTTTTAACACATTATTTATCCGATTTGATAACAATGTCTGTCTACTTTAAAAGGAACTTAGACGGCCTTAGGGATTATTTTTTATTTTAATGAACTTTTATAAGGGCAGAAACGTAAAGACTTCTATATGATAATTATATATGGCAAAAGTACATATTTGTATTTTCTTTTAATTTAACCTAGAAAAGTAAAATGTTTTTCCACAATACTTTCTTTATTCCTATGTTGCAACTAATGGAGCAACAAAATTATTACTGGATTTTCCAGATGGTTGCCAGGTAAAACCTCCAGGCAACCATCTAGAAAACCTAAGAAACTGTTGAGAACCTGAAAAATTATATATTATTAGTGGTTGTTATTAATCGGTATATATTTTAGTTATAATTTAAGCACCTGAAAAACTTAAAATATTAAATGTCCATTATTAAATTTCTACCTAAAAACATAATTATTAACTTAACATAACTAGGATTCTTTGCAAAATTACAAGACTTAAAGTTTATTCCATTATGTATAATCAGCCAGAAGTTTTCCAAACTGGTATAAACTTTCGGCAAGAATTAGTTAAAAATGTCTTGAATGAGAACGGTTTAAAATTTCTTCTCTAGTTCGAGTAAAACTTTTCTTGGAAGACATCTATGTTTTCGCTTGATTTAAAATGTATTTTCATTAAAAATTGTTGAAGTGTGCTTTTAACAATTTAAATAACGGTATTTTTATTTTGCTTTTTATAAAACATTGATTAGGTCTAAAACAAACAAAAAAAAAATATATTTATTTTATCTCTTTTCAGAAGAAACTAGCTGACCTGAAATTTCAGTGGTTAAAGTAAATCAGGGCTAACTTTTTTTGGAGATACAGAGTGTTTTTTAAAATTTGGTCAGGCACCTATAGCTAATTTGTTATTAAAGATAACAAACCAAAACAAAGATAGAGAACAAACAATAATTTGCCTTAAAATTATTGAGCAGTCGTATAATTAAAATTGAAAATGTCTTAAATAAAACGGTTTAAAATTTCTCCTTTAGTTCAAGTAAAACTTTTTCTTGGAAGACATCTATGTTTTTATTGAAGAGTGCTTTTAACAATTTTAATTTTGGTACTTTTATTTTACTTACTATAAAACATTGATAAGGTTTAACAATAATAATAAATAAATTATTTACTCCCTTTTTAGAAAAAAATTAGCTGACCTTAATCGTAAATTTTGGATTTTATTTTATGTTGTGGATACTTTTTGAAATGATTTAATATGGCTTTTTTTCTTGATATATATAAATTTTAAAAAATGTATTCTTAAAATAATCCTTAAATTATAATAATAAACGAAAAATACAAGTGTTATTGTAAAAATGCGTAGGCGCTTTGTGCCATATTTTTCGTATATTAAGCGCTTGACACTTTTTCACAATAATAATAGTATTTTTCGTTTATTATTTTACTTTAAGGATGATTTTAAAAATGGTTTTTAAACTTTTACTTTTTAATTTGCTTTAAAAGCGTGTTTTTAGTTTTTTTTTTAAATATTTAACACACCGTAGTTCAAAAACTAGTTGAAGTTTTTTACTTATTTTCTGTTGTAAAATCGCTCCGTAAAGGTTGTCGGTTGAGTTACTGGACACCCTGTATGTATGTAGATAGTTTGATTGAAATTGAGGAAAACTTGATGTCTATTGGTGCCTAAACGGTGAGGTTTATTGACTTTAATAAAGGGTACCTTATTTTTTAAGTTTTTGATTGTCTATGAAATGGAGCCCCCAGCTTTGAGATATCTGTCAAAATAAAAAGTTATGATGTAAATAAATTTTAAGTTTTAGGTAAAGTGCCCTTTGGCGGTATTTAAAAAAGTACTATTGTCTTAAAATTTTAGAATCTGCAAAGCTTGATTTGTGTGCCAAATATCAACTGGATTGGTTAAAAAATAAATGCAATATGGCGAAAAAACTCTGACGGCTTGTAACTCGAAGACAAATGACATTTTGAAAAAACATTATATGAAGCTCTACCCTTATTTTGTCAAGTAGAATCACCCCCTTAAGTTTCGTAATCGATTTTTGAATCACCCTGTATAAAAAGTACCGACTTTAAGACTCTGTATCTTAGAATTGAAGCAAGTCCGTACATATGTTTATTGGAACTTTTTTATACAAAGACCTAAGAAATCACCCTCTTAAAAAAATCCTGGTTTTCCCATTAAAAAAAAAGAACCCTCATATTTTACCCAAAAACAGCTGATTAAAGCACATTGTTGGCCTGGCATTCAAGTGGCTTGTTATTAAATACTCTAATGGTATATCGATTAGGCGGCCATTGTTTAGAGTTAGCATTTTAGTTCGAGATGATCCTCTTGTGCCATTTAAGGCCTTACTTTCGTATATTTTGCTGAGATTCAATTTTTTTCTTTGTCAGTAAAACTACACAAGTCAGTCTCGAGGTCAGTTTTTACTTGGTTTTAACTCCCTACCTATTATGTGCAGGGTTTCGCCTTTTTGTTGACCTTGCAGGTAATTGCCAAAACTAAAAGAGATAAAACAAAACTGATTGCACAATTACAAACACAGTGATAAAAGTATCTTAAGGCTAAGTTGATTTGTTTTAATAATTAATAGTTTAAAAAACTAAAAAACACGCTTTTATATGCAACCGAACTAAAAATTAAAAAATAATTTTTCATTAAAAAAATATTTTCACTTCATAGTAAAAAGCGTGGGGTGCTTAATATATTAAATGTTATAATTATTATATTTGCCAATATCTATGATGGAAAAGTTATGAAAAAATAGTAAAATGCACCCCACGCTTTTTACTATGAAGTGAAAATATTTTTTTAATGAAAAATTATTTTTTAATTTTTAGTTCGGTTGCATATAAAAGCGTGTTTTTTAGTTTTTTAAACTATTAATTATTTTTCATTTTTAGTTCGTTATATTGCACAAAATTCTTAATATAACAGTAAATTAGAACATACTATTTAATTAAGCAGCAAAAAGAAAATAACCAGCCCCTATGAAATGACAATGGTAGCAAATTTTAAAATTTGCAAAAGATTGCAACTCACTAAAAAATTTCTTCTTCATTAAGTAGCAAAGTTTCAAATTTTGCCAACAGATGGCAATCCAGGCAATGTTTGGACCGTTGCCAACATTTTGCAATCCACTAAAAAATTTCTTCTTCATTTAATAGCAAAGTTTGAAATTTTTCCAACAGATGGCATCCTAGGTGTTGTTTTTATAATATAATGGAATTTTTTTCCTGGCGATTAAAAAAAAAAGATAAAGGGATACTGTTTGCAGATTATTGCATTGTCATGGGTCCTTAATACGTGTGCAAAGTTTCAAAGAAATCGAATAGCTGGAAGTTGGTTAAAATTAGGCTCAAAGACTCCGTTACATAGGCAGCCAGATGGATAGATTGATAGATAGATAGTTACAACCCAAGTTAATAAAAGCGTGTTAAAAATAGAGAGTGCTTTTTAAATTTAAAGATAATTTTAACGGCTTTAAAGAAGATCTTTTTATTTGTGTTAAAATATACAGGGTGTTCCATTTAAAAAATAATATCATTGTATAATATCTGTTATATCTTAATGAAATTTTGTATACAGCCATTAGACTAGGGATTTTTTAATGTAAAATATTTTTTTTGTTAACGAATGATTTTTGCTTAATAAAATAATATGAAACATTTCTCCGCATGTTCATATGATGATTCATGAGATATTTGATGGAAGATATCTTTTTTGTATACTATTATAATAGTATTTTCAAAGTAAGATAATAGTTATTTATTAGATAAGTGAGTTATATTACATATAAGTCACGCAAGAAAAGTTTAACTCTCGAGCCCGAAGGGCGAGAGAGGTAATTTTCTTAAGTGACTTATATGTAATAACTCACGTGTCTAATACAAAATTTTATCCAACACTTTCGTATAAATCGTTTTTAATATCGAAAATAATTTGAAAACGTCATCCATTATTTGTTACTTGTCATTGTCAACACCAGCAACAAAATTTTGTATTTTTGGAAAGCAAGCTTGTTTGGTTGTAATGCATTTTGTTGGTAACTACGGGTTTGTTTAGTAAACAACTTTGTAGACAAACATAAAAATGCTTTGCGAAATGGAAAATTGTGAAGTTCCTGCGGAAATTTTGGAAGAAGCTGCGGTAGCGACATGCAGTTTAATTCCAGAGAAGTCAAAACTAACGTACAATAAAGAATTTGAAGATTTTGAAGCATGGAGGAAAAGGCGAGGAGTTGGTACTATAAATGAAGATGTTATTATGGCTTACTTTCTGTTTTTATCGAAAAAGTTGCTCCCTCATCAATGTGGACCAAGTATTCAATGATAAAAACGACCTTAAAAGTATATAAGAACGTGGATATAGGGAGGTATGGAAAAGTTGTCGCTTATTTGAAGAGCAATTCAAGAAATTTCAAACCGAAAAAGGCAAAAATTCTGGAGAGGCAATACATCGAAAAATTTTTGGCTGAGGCACCTGACGACGAGCACTTAATGTCAAAGGTATGAATTTACTTTAGTTTCTGGTATTAAATATTTATCTGTTCGGATTTTTATAGGTTGCATTGATATTGGGAATCGCTGGTGCATGCCGTTGTGACGAACTAACTCGCTTAAGTATTGAAGATATAGTAGATAAAGGCCAGTACATATATGTTTCTATACCTGATACCAAGACGAACAAATCGAGAAGCTTTACAATTTTAAAAGAAGGATTTTTGGTAAATGTGCTTGAATTATTTAGAAAATATGTGTCCCTAAGGCCAGAGAACACGCCTCACAAAAGATTTTTGTCAACTTTCAAAAGGCAAATGCACTAGGCAATGCGTGGGAATAAATAAAATTTCGAAAATTCCGAGAGTAGTTGCTCATTATTTGCAACTACCTGATGAAATCTTATATAGTGGTCATAGCATGCGGCGTTCTTCAGCGACACTTCTAGTCAACGCTGGGGCCGATATCACCAACCTTAAACGCCATGGCGGGTGGAAGTCTTCTACCGTGGCAGAAGGATATTTAGAAGATTGCATCTCTAACAAGTTTGAGATTGCAAGACGAATACAGGGTGAAGAGCGCACCAAGGCAAGTACTAGTGCTGAAAGACTTCCTGAAGAACACTCCGCACAATGTAACGTTGTCCAAGATAAATCTAATATAACAATTACTGTTAATATAAACACGAATAAATTGTAGTATAATATATTAGTTGTTTTATGTTATTTTTTTAATTGTGAAATGTTGGAAGTAATAAAGAATTAGTATAAGTCACTAGTGAGCTAAAGGGTACTTTAACTCACTAGTGACTTATAGTACACTTTATATCCTCAAAATCTGATCAATTATGTAGATATTATATGTAAGTGTTGGATAAAATATTTAAAAGGTGAGTTCTTGCGTCCGAGAAAATAATAAATCTTGCTACTTTTATAAAAACACCAAAATAATAATTTATGTAACAAGTGCATAAAGTGATACTTATTTTACGAATGGAAAGTTTGACGGCAATCCCATGAGTAAAAAAGTACACTTTATGCATGTGTTACATACTATATTTTTTCCACGACCCTATAAAAATTTCCCAAAATACCATTTTATACATGTTTTATTTATCTTAACTTATGAATTTTAATTTTTTCAGCACAGCCATTATATTGCAACAAAAAATCATAGCCTCCTTATTTTTAAAGAGACAATTATCCTTTTTGTAACTATGGATTTATTATTTATTTTTAGAAAATTGTATGTACTTACTTTTTGTAGTAATAATACTAAAAGAGTATAAATTCTTTTTCAATTTCATAGTCATCCAAATTCAATATTACTATTTATTTTTAATAATTTCTTTTTCCTACGACCACTTGTGAAAATAGCAAATAGCACACTGATTTCATGCATAGAAAATGCGTTATATCACACTAGTGTTGCAATAGTATATTAAACAACAAGGTTTGAAAACGACTCTTTGCACACGGGCGAGACAAATTGATGGACCGAGACGAAGTCGAGGTCCACAAGTCTCGCGAGTGTGCAAAGAAGGTTTTCTAACGAGTTTTTACGATACTTTTTATACGACTGCAAATAAAAAAAAACATTTTTGTGTAAATTTTTATTTTAAAAACAAACGCAAAACAAAAGTAATGAAAACAAGAAACTACAGACTATAATTTAGCAAACAGGAAACTTCATAACTATTTTAAAATATTAATTGTAATGTTTACTTCTGCAGGAATCGTCGCATTGTTGATCGACTTTTTAACGATGGAGACAACATTTTCTGGCACCTTGCTTATACAGTTCTCTGTCGTCGGCATATTGCAGTTTTCTTGCGGCACTTCATTACTCAATTGCTGTTGTGGCTGTGCCGCAACAGACGACATAGAGGAAGAGATCCTCTCTGAAACATCCATTTATTACTAAGCGAGTCATCTATATAACTTTCGGCGACTGAGCTGGATTTCCATCCACCATGGCGCTTCAGAGCCAGCAAATCTGATCCAGAATTCACCAATATTGTGGCTGACGACCGCCTAAAGCAATGCCCGGTATAGGCTTCTGGAGTTTCCAACATCAAAAATTTGGCGATGTCTTTTGCCATACCGCCAATTTTGTTAATTCCAATGTTTTGGCGAGTGCATTTTCCATTTTGATAATTAAGAAAAAAACGATCTGTTTGCAGGAGTGGAGGTCGAAGGGCAGAATACTTTTTTAAGATGGTGTAGAGACTTCCTGACACTGTAAATGATCTCGGCATCTTCGTTTTGGTATTCTCTAGTTTAATTAACATTGCGCTGCCAAAATCCGTCATATTTTCTTTTTAAGGAAGCACAATTCTTCTCTTCGGCATGCCCCAGAAAGTCCGACTGCCACCACTGCCTGAAACAAGAAAAAATACCGATAAGTCTTTAGTTTTATTCATTTTAAGTAAGTACTTTATGAAACTAGCACTATTTAAAAACAGAATTGGGTAACCCCTGCCTACTAAACCTTCTCACTATAAAAAATGACACCATAAAATAAATAAAATAACTGTGATGCCTACCTTGATTAGCAAATATTTCTCGTCTGAAGCGTTCTTTAGGAAGCGGCAAAAATCATTCTCGCTAAGAATTTTGGACTTCTTTGGCACATAGTTTTCTGATTTTCTTTTTATTAGGGCCTGCAACTTCTGGTATTTCCCAATATCCGTATTTTGGTTTGCCCTCAGGGTTGATTTTAGCATGGAAAAGGTGCTCCATAATGTTGAAGACTTGTATTTGTTCGACAGCTCTTCAAAGTACACCAACATAACATTTTCGGAAAACGTTTGTACGTTATTTGCTTGTCTCCACTTCATAAATCGATGTAACTCGGCTTCATATCGATCTCTTGACTTTGTTGGAAGTAGGTTTGACGAGATTAAACTCGCTTTTTTAGAATTTCTTCAGAATCGGACATTTTTCGCGAAATCAAAATTTTTTTGTATCTAAATTGGTATCTAATCAACAAAACAAGAAAACTATGACGGTTGCTATGGAATAAAGCTTACTTTGAGTTTTCTATATTTTTGACATAACAATAAAAAACCATAATAAATCATATTGAAAGACAGAACCGTGTGCAAAAAAACATATTTTCCTTGCACACATTGTGCGCAAAATACAATTTTCAAAGCTTGTTTAGCGTGTGCAAAACCCCATTTTCTAAAGCAGTCGTATAAAAAGTACTTTACAACACTAATGTGATACATATTATGATGTCATGCTAAAAACTGCTATTGGTTTTGCAAGTGACATATTTATTGTAGTGACAGTAAAAAAAAATTATTTACCTTAAACGGTAGAACCCAAATTAGCGAAAATCATCTTATTTTATATTTATTAAAATTTACGAAAAAATAAAAACATAAACAAAAATAGACATAACCACAAAAACAACTTTCACTGACCACACTGGCACAGTGTTGTCAGGTAAATAGATCAAATTAAAAATCCTTCTACCTTTGAGCACGTACTCTATAGAGGCAGCCTTGCCGCTTGACCGTTCGACCTAAAGCGCCAGAGAAAAAAGCCTATCGATCAAATTCCTTCCTCTCTTTCTTCGTGTACTCAAACAACTGGTTAAATCTTTTTTTTAATCCCTAATTAAACCTAAGGCTAATACACACTTTATGAATCCACTTTCTTTTATCCATTCATAAATAGAATCAGACCCTTCCGACGTTGCCAAATGCTTTCTATATTTTACATGGTAACTGACGTTTGGTAGTCGTTTTTCCTTACTTTTAGGACTTTAGGTTATGCATTTACAATTTTCATATTTTTTATATTTTTTCTTAAAAATATGAGGAAAAACTGTTATTTTTACTTAATTTTATATGTGATGTTCAGTTTCATTAACTCGTTTTACCAATTTTACCCCACCCAGCACCCCTTTTCACTCCCCGGTCCCGTAAGTTTATTTACTGATATTTTTTAAAAAACGGAATATTTTGGATATGCACCACTTACGTTTTATTTAGAAGAGTGTCTAAAATATGTAAGAATCGATAATTTTTAAAAAACACTTATAATAGCAGAAAATCGTATTAAACTATTAGCGTTATTACCTAACAAAACCATACAATTTTTATTAAGTGAGGGCCTTTTTAAATTCTAAAATGATAAAAGTTATATAATGCTTCTAGGTAGGTGATTTTCGATGTAAAAATATTGTCAAAACAGTATAATATAGCAGTGAGGAAAAGTATATATCACACATGCAAAGTAAATATCACCCTAGTGTTGCAAATTTCTCAATTGTTTTTTATTTTTTCTGAACAGACAAACTTTAATTTATCTATTTTTTGGTGAATAATTTGTGGTAGTAGGAAAAATAGTGTACAGTACTCGTGTAAAAATGACTTTCTTACACTCGTGGGTTTGTCGCACTCGGCTAACGCCTCGTGCTACAATATTCCCACTCGTGTGAAATTAGTCATTTTCCACACTTGTAATGTAATATACTATTTCAGCACAGCCATTATATTGCAACAAAAAATCATAGCCTCCTTATTTTTAAAGAGACAATTATCCTTTTTCTAACTATGGATTTATTATTTATTTTTAGAAAATTGTATGTACTTACTTTTTGTAGTATTAATACTAAAAGAGTATAAATTCTTTTTCAATTTCCTACTCATCCAAATTCATTATTACTATTTATTTTTAATAATTTCTTTTAAATTTATTTGCAAACTGTCAAATTGTAAAACTAGTGACGCATAAACTAAAATAAATAATGAAGAAATCAAAGGTAACTAGACCGTTTGGTTCAGTCGCGTTTACTGTTACATTGCAAAAATTCAATTATTCAAAGTGTAAAAAAGCTTCGAAGTGTTAAAAAAGTTACTTTTTTAACACTTTATGTAGTGTACTAGAATGGAGTACTTTAACTTCATGTTAACGATTAAAAATCAGTATTTTTTTGAAAATAAAAATGAAGTTGACCAGAAAAAAGTTTTTAGTGTAATTTTTTCTTTTATCAAATAGTAGAAGCACTTCGACTAAACCGCAAGTCTTTATCTCTTATAAGAACCAAGGTACCCTGCAATTCCAACGAAATCTGCTCCCGTAGTTTGAAATTCGATAGAAACAAGAAATAGTTCGTAAATCTTCATGAGTGGAAAAAATAGACTATTGGACCTGAAAACGTTGGGTTCTTGTGGAAAAATGCACCCTTTAAAGAAAAAATGCACTTTTTTCTTAAGATATATTGTTTTTTTTTTACTTATGTTTCATTTATTTGGCATATTTACTCAGATTTTAATCAGTCCAAGTCCAATAAATTTTCGAATATTAATAGTTTATCTTTTGCTTAATTAAAATGTATCTAGCTTTCTTCTTTTTGCATAAAAATTAAAGAGGAGAAAAAACAGCCACAAGATTTGCGCAGAAAAAGGAGAGAGTTAGCGGGATAATATATAATATAATATAATATTATTAATCCCTTTGAATTAGCAAAAGTTAAAATTAAGGGGTGTTTTAGATTGCATTGATTTAATAAAAAAATTAATTAGTGAGGTTAAACCTCGTCTAAATGTTAAAGTTTAAACAAAATACAATATACCAACATACCATAAACAAATATATTATTTCCACAAAAGACTAAATAAAAATTTGTTTATTATTGCGATCACAAATTGCAATGTCGTCAATGTTCCCGCAAACACCCGCTTATAAAAGAATGTAAACAAACGTCCAGCAGGTAAGAAGAGCGAGATCACAAAACGCCATACAATAGAACAGGATAAATGACAAGAAAGATCCATATCGCCTTTCTATTTCCAGGCGTTCGTGTTGTCCATTCGTGAGTGCGGAACGAGCCGAAAGACTACACAAAGTTCGAAATAGACAGGAAATAGAAAATAGAGAAGAAATTTCTTTCTTGCGAGATACGGAGAACGGGCTCTGGACTCCCGGTACTAGACATAAAAAAGTTTACCCTTTTCTACCCTTTTTTATTTTTTAGAATTTTAATTTAAAAAGTTTCTGTATATCATTTCTTCTACATTCTCCATTTCATTGCCCTGTGTTTAAAAACGGGATTTCAAAGCACAAGTGCACCAATCTTAAGCAGAATGCTTGGGAAGCCCGAACAATGACGAAAGTAATCGATAGCTTATTAGGAATGCTAATAAAAAGCCACTTGGCAGCCGGGCTGATGACAATGTCTCTTTAATGCTTTTATAGGCAGTTTTTGCGCGAAATAAGGGTTGTTTTATGCATGCTGTGTGAGATTTTGGATTATAATTTCATTAAGTACTTGGTGTATTTTATCAAAAATGGGAAAACCTGGCATAATATTTTAAAATTTATTAAATGTTTAAAAGCATTACTTTTTACTTTTTGGCAATAGTTCGATATAGCGGTTTTCGCTATTATAAGAGATTTTTGAAAAATTCTTTTTCAGGGCGTTTCTATAGGCCCATTATGACACAAATCTGTGTGCGCGTTTTCCAAAATCCATTTCTATAATTTATTATTAATAAAAACCTATTTACGGGACGGTGGAGTGAACAGGGGTGCTGGGGGGACGAAACAGTAGAAATCCTACATTAAACACCCAAAAACAGTATTTCACAGTACACACCGCACATTATGTTTACAAAAATGACCAAAAATTGTTTAATAAAATTAAAAATAAATAATAGTACAACAATCCCGCCATGGCTGTCACTGCATAAAAAGAAGAGTTTGCAATTGAACTGTAAATGTCTTGCGATGTTGCCAAAGAAAGTGAGAAAGTGTCAATAGCTTAAAAAAAGGCAGATACAGGACAAAATTCATACGAAAAATTAAATTATTCCTTCTTCCTATTATAATTTGTAGAGAAAAAAGGAAAATACCTAAACATAAAGAAGGAGGCATATCTACAAAAAATACCATTGTTTCTCAAGGAAATGGATAATCCACGAAATAAGCTTGGTGTTAATTCTTCATAAGAAGTTTGGCAACGGTGCTTCTATCGAGAATGTCATTTTTATAATCACGAACTTCATGTTATCAGCTGACCAAAATGAATGCGCCTATTTTCCTTCTTTAATTAATGGCGGACGAGATATGTCATATGTGTGGGATAGTTTTTCGAAAATTTTAATACTTTTCAAAATTAATTTACATTTTTCATGTGCCCCGAGTGCACTGTATTAATGGTTTCTTGTGTTTGACGTTGGATTTATACTGTTTTGTCCCCACCCAGCACCCCTGTTCACTCCACCGTCCCGTAAATATGATTTTATTTATAATAAATTATAGAAATGGATTTTGGAAAACGCGCACACAGATTTGTGTCATAATCGACCTATAGAAACGCCCTGAAATGAATTTTTCGAAAATCTCTTATAATAGCGAAAACCGCTATATCGCACTATTACCACTTTTTTCGACAAATTGAAAGGAACAAAATTACTAACCAGAACTAAATGTTAACAACTAAACAAAAATATGCTTTTTACTTTAATACCAAATGTTATTTAGCAGACTTCATGCTTTTAATTTTTTTTTATAATTATTTTTAAAATTTTTAGTTACCTTATTTCTTTTGAAGTCGGTTTAGTTTTTTAATTGTTTTTGTTTATTTTTCTGTTTATAGTTTATTATAAATATTATTTTATTTCATACTGTCCAGTAAATTGTACATTACGGAAAAAAACTAATTACACCACAATATTCTACAGAAAAAACCACACAACTAACCTATTTAAATTTTTTCCACAACTTTAATAGCAAACGAGTTAAAGAAGGTTATAAAAATGGGCAAAATCTGAAAATCACCCGGTAGCTCCAAGATGGATTGCAATAGCCATGAAATGTTTTCACTATAGTTGTTCTCTCAAAAAAGAGATCGTCGAGTCCTATATTAGATGTTTGATATTCCTTACGGTTTTCGAGATACCTCGTAAAACCATTGAAAATGAAACACCCTGTACATAAATTTAAAAGAAAAAACATAAGTGTCGAACATGTTATATCCTCCTTCTGTTTCGGAAATCAGTTAAAAATAGGTCTTTTCTCCTATTGATTATAGTATAATTAATTAAGAGATGTAGGAATCAATATTAGTTCGTTCATTGTATTTTGAGTCACGAACATCTAAAATATTTAAGAAAGAACATGTAGACTTTAACCTAAATAGAAAATGTATATTTAGTTGACATCACAGTTCAATATTTGGCATTTCGAAAGTGGTTAAAAATGAATTGGAAATTTTATTAGTTTCTATTGACCTTTTGTTGGTGTACAGGGTGTTCTAGTTAAATTGTGTTACTTGCACAATTAAAAGCTTATAAATGTAACATTTTAAAACCTAAGATATTTCTAAAACTTCTTATTACAGGAAATAAAGCATTTTTTTGGTGTTGCATGGATTGACTTAAAATTTTAACAGAAGGTAGAAAATAGCCCAAGGATCAAAATCTATAATAAACCAAAGTACTTTCAAAACCTGGGAGTGGTTGCCACCCCCTTGGGGAGTAAATTTTTTATTTTATTTTAACCACAGAAGCCGATTGAAAAAGTTATTCCGAGCAAAAGATTGTTCCTCTATTCTTTTTGAAAAACTAATATTTTTAAGTTATTTGCTATTGAAAGTAACAATAATTTTTTCGGAAAAATCGACGTTTTTAATAGGTTTTTTGCGAGTAACTGGGAAATTACGGATTTTCTTTAAAAGACTAAAGAAAAACAAATTATAAGTTTTAAAATACCAAACACAATTGTTTTAACATAATTTTGCCACGACCAATACGGACCGAGATGTAAATGGTTAGCTTTTATCGTGAAATATACCTTTTGATGAATTTAAAATCAAATAACAAGAAAATGCTGTTTATTTCAAGGAAAACACATGAAATATTTTAAAAAGTACATAATCAGACCTTTTCTTAAAAAAAGAAGTCCTTAGCATGAAAACTAAGTAAGTTTTAATCAAAATAAGGGCAGCACCTAACTTTTTCCTATAAAAAAGCAATTAAAACAACCTGCTTAATAAAATTAACTTTTACCTCTCTGCGTTTATTTTTAAACATGTATTTTCAATACGCTTAAGAAGTGTGACCAATTTAAAATGTCTAAATTCAAGAAAATTTGATCTCACAGTGAATTTTTTTTAAACAATTTATTCTTCACCCTTTTTTTCTAAATAACTCCAAAAATACTAAAGATAAGAAAAAAACAATAAAGTACAAAATTGTAGCGCTTTCAATGACCAAAATTTGTGTGTGCGTAGATTTCCTGTACGGTAAATAATTGGCGACATAAAGCCCTTTAAAATCTCCATTTACGAACGGGCACCACTTTTTAAAATTCTTATACGTATTAAAAATACATGTTTGAAGGAACGTGTAGAAGAGTAAAAGTCAGCTTTAATTAGGGAGCAGCTAGGGGGTTGTTTTTATACATTTTCTCATAGAAAAAATCATATAATACTAACCTTAGTTTAATCATAACCCACTTAATTATTATGCTAAAGACTTCTTTAAAAAAAGAGTAATTATGTACTTTAAAAAACATTTCATTATTTTTTCTCAAAATATGCAGTATTTTCCCGTTATTTGGCTTTAAATCTATCAAATTCTGCATTTGGCGAAAAAAGCTAGTCTAGGTTTCGAATAAGTTGTAGAAAAATTATAACAAAATATCTTTGTTTGTCTTTTTAAAACTACAATTTGGTTTTCCACAGTTTCTTTAATAAAATGCCTAATTTTCGAGTTATTTGCGAAAAACTCACTAAAAACGTCGTTTTTTTTTTTAAACAAGTAACATTCAATCGCAAATAACTTGAAAAATCTTAGTTTTACAAAAAAAATGTAGAAAACATTTTTTGCTTAAAATATATTTTTAATCGATTTCCAGGATTAAAATGTAATAAAAAAATTACCCCTCAGGGGGCGGTGTAAACCACCACCAGGGTTTTGGCGCCTTTCGGTTTAATATTAATTTTGATCCGTGGGCTATTCCCTACCGTCTGTATTTTTGTAAATTTTAAGTCAATCCATGCAGGACCAAAGAATTGTCAAGTTTTAACTTTTTTTGAGCTATATTTCCTGTACTTTCTGAAGATATTTGAAATATACTGAAAATAAGTGATTTAGTTGTAAAAAATGAGGGATTCATTTAGAGCTACTTAAAAAATAAAATTAAATATTAACTTTATTAAGTAATATTTATTATCATACTTTATATCTTACATTTATTTTTTAAAGATTATGCTTTTTAAATGTTGGCCTTGACTGTGTCTAAAATGGTCTGTTCTTAAGCTCCAGTTTTCAAGCGCCAAATCGATTCGTCAGGATCATCGCGTACACTCGCAGCTACTGCCGCTATATTTTCTGCACTACGTGCTGGATGTTGCAAATATGGTTAAGGATTATTCAATCATAAAAATAAGCTTTAAATCAGAAATTTTGTTGGAATATAGTAAAAAGAGAAATAATTCGTTTTTAACTTTAATAATGGATATCTCAAAAACGGATCGTTTTCAGCTTAAAAATCTTTTGGATCAGCGCCCCAAAAAAACCCTTATACCAAATTTGGTTAAAATTGGAGTTGTTCTCACTTCCGAGACAATAAATACCTAGTCTTAATTTTTTTTTGTTCCATTTTTAAAAATTCAAGTACTTTATCTTGGTGATTATCCACATTTTTAGTTATAATTTGCCCCCTGTATCAATTGGAAAAATATT
This sequence comes from Listronotus bonariensis, assembly GCA_014170235.1. Taxonomy (NCBI): domain Eukaryota; kingdom Metazoa; phylum Arthropoda; class Insecta; order Coleoptera; family Curculionidae; genus Listronotus; species Listronotus bonariensis. The sequence continues at coordinate 107,051 of JACEGR010001604.1, read as the reverse complement.
TGGCATCTCTTAGTTTTGGACCATGCGACCAGTTTTCTCATAATGCCTTTAAAATCTTAAAAATGTTTGGTTCATTTGTCTCCTTAAACACGCATGCTCAGACACACTATCTGTTCTAAGAACTAAAAAAAACTGCGAAAAACAAGTCACAAAAGAGAAACACGAAGTTAAGAAATTTTTTTATTACTACTACTTTACTATTTTCCGGCGGTTTTCAATGGTTTCTATAGGTAAAATCGCCGGGCGGCGGCTTTCACCGAGATAATAGGTAAAACCGCCAAAAATTACAAATTTATTTGAATTTTTGGCGGTTTTAATATATATAAACAGAAAAAACAACCAGGCGGCGGTTTTCTTCTCATAATTGATCAAAACCGCCGGCGGTGCCTTTAATAAAAGCTTGTATTTATTATGGGTTTTTACTTTCAATTTATAATATATAAATTTTTTAAAACTTTCTGTTTTGGTAAATACATTAATGAATAATATAAACTTTCTAAAAATACAAAATAAATTATTAAATATCCGAAATAATGCAACTGGGTCAGAGTTCATAAACTCATTATTTATTCAGTGCGTCAAATAAGTTTCATTTTCTTGAAATATAATCTTATTCAACAACCGTATAATATATTCATCTGCTAAAAGTAATTTTAAGACAAAATGTCATCTTCGTTAATATTAAATTAGAAAACCAAAATTATTTTAGATGGGTAGCTTGTGTTTTCATCACGCTTTTATATCCTAACTTCTATAAATGTTTGTTTGTATGTGTGTAACTCTTCTTTGCACTAAGGGCAAGTGGCTTATTACTGGTAACTTAACACGCGACAGCGTGAAGCTAGCTCAAACCGTTATTAAGATATAAAGGTCCAAAAGTCGTCAATTTTCCACTAATTGACTTACTGAAATATAGATCAAAAACCTAACCCCTATTAGATGACCTGGAAATATGAGATTTGAAATTTATTTCGGAAATTGTATGTAAGCGTAGGAAAAAATCTGAAAATTAAAAGATTTAAAAATAGGACGGCTAAGGAGGTTCCCCATTAATTTTTTTTAATGAAAACATATTTAACATAAACATATAAAACAATGTATATTTATTTACATTTATAACAACTAGAAACCCAAATTTTACGAAGCTAGCTCAAAAGATTATAAAAATATAATGGTCCGAAAGCTGTCAATTTTCCACTGACCTACCGAACCCACTTCCAGATGACGTAAGAAGATAAAATTTAGAATCCATCTTGGTAATTGTGTGTAAGTGTTTAAAGAAATCAAAAAATTAAAAAAAAAAAGAAATAGAGGGGTTAGGGAGGTCCCAATACAAAGAAAAAAAAATTACTCGTAGCGTTTGAACTGTTACAAGTAAATATTTGAATCTATTTCAATCCAATATACGTATTACTATATTTGCTGTATAACAGAATTAATAAAATAAAATTTATTTGGGTATCGGATTGGGCTGGTTTCGAACCTGTAATCCTTACGACTTTTGGCACAATGTTTAAAAATTACATGCAAATTATTGTTTTTTTTATCTTTTTGACATCCCACGAAGGTCTATGCCTAAATACCAGAGTACCGTGGGTGTCGGGTTATTAGATGTTTAACGCATTGTTCCCCTGTTCCGTCAACGTTGTCCAAGCACTGAAACATGCAGTTGCATTTCACAGCACCTTTTAGACAACGCGGTAGTGCCACCACGGTCGTTATTTTTAAATAACTACTACCTAAATATGTCTCCCCCGCTGGGAATCGAACCGCCGACCTCTGGCTTCGAAGATCAAAGCTCTGTCCATTAGGCCACGGGGAGACAAATTGTGGTAAACTGGTCCGACAAAAAGTGACGCGTTCGCCCAGTCCGACAACCGAAACATTTTACATTGACAGACTGGGTTAACGCGCCGCTTTCATATATGGCGGTATGAATATTCGTGAAAGTCAAGAGAAACCCCCTAAAAAGGTTTTAAAAGTGTTCTTATTATAAGGTCCATTTCATTACTGACTATTAGATAATCGTTATCTCCATGTAACGCTGAAAGGGTTTTATTTTTACACTTTTTGGAAACACTTTGAAGTAAATAACGCGTTTTTTAAGAAAATAATCGACTTATTTATTCCTATAAAATTAAAAAATATTATCAAATATAAACAGAAAAAAAAACTTTTTCCTACGACCACTTGTGAAAATAGCAAATAGCACACTGATTTCATGCATAGAAAATGCGTTATATCACACTAGTGTTGCAAAGTACTTTACAGCACTAGTGTTGCAAAGTACTTTGCAACACTGGTGTGATACATATTATGATGTCATTCTAAAAACTGCTATTGGTTTTGCAAGTGACATATTTATTGTAGTGACAGTAAAAAAAACTTTTATTTACCTTAAACGGTAGAACCCAAATTAGCGAAAATCATCTTATTTTATATTTATTAAAATTTACGAAAAAATAAAAACATAAACAAAAATAGACATAACCACAAAAAACAACTTTCACTGACTGGCACAGTGTTGTCAGGTAAGTAGATCAAATTTAAAATCTCCCTTCTACCTTTGAGCACGTACTTTATAGAGGCCGCCTTGCCGCTTGACCGTTCAACCTAAAGCGCCAGAGAAAAAAGCCTATAGATCAAATTCTCGTGTACTTAAACAACTAGTTAAATCTTTTTTTTAATCCCTAATTAAACCTAAGGCTAATACACACTTTATGAATCCACTTTCTTTTATCCATTCATAAATAGAATTAGACCCTTCCGACGTTGCCAAATGCTTTCCATATTTTGCATGTAGCGTTTTCGGCCCGCTTTGGTACCCCAGTTTGGTTGGTTAAATGCCTACCAACCAATTTCGGATGTCAAAATAGTGACGACACGCCAACTTTGATACCCTCTTTGGTTTGTCAAATGCTATACCGTGGCTTGCGGGTCGGTAAATGGGTTTGGTATGCTCTTATCCTTTTCTAATGTTGTTGGTCTTACTCTAAAATTTATTTCTTTTGATAAGAAAACAGCCTTACCCCTATAGTAATAATTGCAAATATTTTAATTTAAATATTGCTGCTAAATAAACAAAGTTTAAAAAAAGAATAAACTGTTAGGTACGATTCTTTTTCTATTGACCTACCAAAAATGTACCAAACGAATTTGGATGCTACTATACACAGACGTAACAGTTGTGACGTGAAACATATCAATTGGTACCTACCAAAGTCGGAGTGAACAGGCCGAAATCGCCTATGGTAACTGACGTTTGGTAGTCGTTTTTTCCTTACTTTAAGGACTTTAGGTTATGCATTTACAATTTTCATATTTTTTATATTTTTTCTTAAAAATATGAGGAAAAACTGTTATTTTTACTTAATTTTACATGTGATGTTCAGTTTCATTAACTCGTTTTACCAATTTTACCCCACCCAGCACCCCTTTTCACTCCCCGGCCCCGTAAGTTTATTTACTGATATTTAAAAAAAACGGAATATTTTGGATATGCACCACTTACGTTTTATTTAGAAGAGTGTCTAAAATATGTAAGAATCGATAATTTTTAAAAACACTTATAATAGCAGAAAACCGTATTAAACTATTAGCGTTATTACCTAACAAAACCATACAATTTTTACTTAGTGAGGGCCTTTTTAAATTCCAAAATGATAAAAGTTATATAATGCTTCTAGGTAGGTGATTTTCGATGTAAAAATATTGTCAAAACAGTATAATATAGCAGTGAGGAAAAGTATATATCACACTAGTGTTGCAAAGTAAATATCACCCTAGTGTTGCAAAGTTCTCAATTGTTTTTTATTTTTTCTGAACAGACAAACTTTAATTTATTTTTTTTTTGGTGAATAATTTGTGGTCGTAGGAAAAATAGTGTACAGTACTCGTGTAAAAATGACTTTCTTACACTCGTGGGTTTGTCGCACTCGGCTAACGCCTTGTGCTACAATATTCCCACTCGTGTGAAATTAGTCATTTTCCACACTTGTAATGTAATATACTATAGCGATATTTTGTGAGAAACAGTGATACATATTTTAAAAGTGTCGGTGTAGTAGTTTTGAAGGTATGATGGGCACCCAGTTTGCAACTGTAACTTGTGAAAAAAAGCTTTACAGTTCTGAGTATTAAAAAGTGCATAATAAAAAGTTTATGGATGAGGAGTGGTAACCCAAACCGCTGCGTTTTCATTAATTACGCTTCGATTTATCCTAAACTTTTACACAATATTTAAAACTTTTAAAATTGAATTTGTTTAATTTATATTGTCTCCAATATTTTCTTAAAAGCAATTAATAAATTTTAATTACCAGCGTAAAAAATAAAACTACATAAACTACATTCGGAGGCTTTTTACTTAAATTTTAATTTAAAATTACTCATTATAAATCTTTCCTTAACGTCCTGGTAATAAATCAAAAAAGAAAACACGTAAAAACATCCACTTTTAATAAGAAAATTTTAAAACGAAATTTTTAGTTACGGACGTGACAGGGACATTTTTCTTTAGATAGAAATAAGCTTTGGTAACTGTCATCATATTTTAGAAAGAATGTATTATTTTTTTAATGTTGAAATGTATTTTAGGCGGTAGATAGATTTAAGGCAAATGTTGTGTCAAATTAGTAAAATAAATTATCTATACCAGGGCTTTTAAACTGCGTATTGCGAAACCCTAGGGCAGGAATGGTAAAAACAACGGCACGCGTGCCACTAATGGCACGCGACAAAATATTTTGAGCACGTCAGTGACCACAAAATGTATTATGCACTATAGTACAGAAAATGAAGTTTAAAAGAGGGTAAAAACTTGCAAATATTTGGTTCTGCGTAAATTCACTTGAAATATTAACAGAAGGTAGGTAAGGAATATTAGGCCAGGGATTAAAATATATATCGAACTGAAGGAAAGATGAAATTATTTCTACCGCTAAAGGAAAGGCAGAACTATTTGCCAAACAATTTGCTGCCAATTCAACCCTTGACCCTCCCGTAAATCATCCAATTCCAGCGGTTACCTCAGTTCCTCATAAAATGCCCGATTTTATTTTTAAGGTAAAACACATTAAGCGTATCCTTTCTTCCCTTAACACCAAGAAATCGTCTGGGCTGGATGGCATACCAGCAATCGTTTAAAAAAATGTGCTCCAGAACTTGCACCAATCTTAACTCGGCTCTTTCGAATTTCTTACGACACAGGTATCTTTGCGGAGAGCTGGAAAGCTGCACGTGATCAACCTATACCCAAGAAAGGATCTAAATCTCTTCCATCTAACTATAGACCAATTTCAATTCTTTCAGTTCTTTGTAAAGTAATGGAAAAATTAATTAATTCACAAATTCTTAAGTATTTAGAAGAACACAAAATTTTTCATGACAGGCAGTATGGATTTCGCCACAAAGATCTACAGCAGATCTTCTTTCCTTCGTATCACACTGTTGAAATAAGTCTCTTGAGTTTCTAGGTGAGTCCCAGATCGTTGCTCTTGATATATCCAAAGCTTTTGACCAGGTCTGGCATGCCGCACTTCTTAATAAACTTCCCTCCTATGGACTTTCAACTAAACTCTGTACTTGGCTCTCTAGTTATCTATCTGTTCGACGTATATCAGTTATTGTGGACGGCCATTCTTCAAGCTTTCACCAAGTAAATGCTGGAGTGCCTCAGGGCTCAGTTTTGGCACCAACATTGTTTCTTCTTCACATCAACGACCTTCTCTCGTCCACAACTAATTCCATTCATTGTTTCGCCGACGATAGTACCCTTCACTCCAGCTTTTAGGTTCCTAAACCCATCACTAAACCTGACTTGGAAAACAAACGCAGAGCGATGCAGATATCTCTTTCGCAGGATCTTAATTTAATATTGGATTGGGGCGCCAAAAATCTCGTCCATTTTAATGCATCCAAAACACAATCATGTTCCTTGTTGCGAAAAAAGTCATCAAATACTCATCCTCTACTTATGAGCGGCCAAGTTTTACAGAGCAAAGACACGTTCAATCTTGTGGGCGTCACATTTGAAAGTAACCTTAACTGGCATAAACACATTGTATCTATAGCCACGGCAGCTTCAAAAAAGTGTCCCAAATCCGACCTCCCTTGGAATATTTTTCTCACATCTGGGGCATGGCGTCCCTCACAACCCTAAGCATTCTTGATTCTATTCAAAGAAAAGCTATTCGTCTTATTAATGATCCTTCACTTACAGAAAGGCTTCCCTCTCTTGCCCATCGTCGGGCTGTGGGGGATTTATCGCTTTTTTATAGGTACTTCCAAGGCTTCTGCTCTGAAGAATTGTCCAGTATAGTTCCTCCACTTACGGTTCTCAACAGAGAAACTCGTGGTTCCGCACGTATGCATCCCTATACGGTCCAACTGGACAGGCCCCGCACTTCACACTTTGTTCGTTCTTTTATCCCTATAGTTTCTAGATTGTGGAACCTGCTGCCCTCGGAGGTCTTTTCCTTTCCCCCAAATCTTCAAGTATTTAAGTCCCGTGTCAACAAACTCCCTCTTCCCTTGGTTAAGACACCCACGGTACGTTAGTATTTAGGCTTTTTGGCCTTCGTGGTTTGTCCAAAGATACAAAAAAGGAAAAATTCTTGCCTTCGACGCGGATTTTTAAAACTACTCTCGCTTATGCTATTTGTTAAGCAAATTACTTATAAACTCGTTTTTTCGAATTTTTCCGAAAAATGCAATGCACTAGGGATGTTACCCCGAAAAATGCAGCTAACCATTAACACGCTGTATCTCGGTTCGTATTTGTGTGAGAAAAATTAAAACAAAAGAATGTTGTTGGTCTTTTTAAAGTTACAATTTTGCTTTCAATATATTTTTTTATTTTTTTATTATTATTTTTTTATTTTTTATTTTATTTTTATTTTTATTATTATTATTTTTTTTTTTGATAAAATGCATGATTTTTAAGATATTCGCGAAAAACTTATTAAAAATGTAGATTTTTTCGTCAAAAAGTTCCTTTTTTTAATCGCGAATAGCTTGAAAAATATTAGTTTTTACGAAAAAAACGAACATATTTTGCTTAGAATCACTTATTTATTTATTTTTGTATTTAGAATATAATCAGAAATTTCCACAGTTTGGCGCCCTTCGTTTCGATATAGAACTTTGTTTTTTTTTTTGATTATTATTTTTTATTTTTATTTTTTTTTATTTTTATTTTTTTATTTTATTTTATTTTTTTGATATTATGCATGATTTTGAGTTATTCGCGAAAAACTTATTAAAAATGACAATTTTTTCGTCGAGAAATTGCTTCTTTTTAATCGCGAATAACTTGAAAAATATCAGTTTTTACGAAAAAAAGTATGAAGCATATTTTGCTTAGAATCACTTTTTTATTTATTTTTGTAGTTACAATGTAATTAAAAATTTCCACATTTTAGCGCCCTTCGTTTCGATATAGAACTTGGTGTGTGGTTCTATAGAAAAATTTGCAATCCGCATGATAAATAATAATCTTGATAAAAGGAACTACAACTGAACCAAAAATCATTAAAACCTATCAAAAACCAAAAAGCTATTTAAGATTAAATTTGAAAAAAATATTTGTCCGGTTTTTAACACGCTTTTATTAACTTGGGTTGTAACTATCTATCTATCAATCTGGCTATCTATGTAACGGAATCTTTGAGCCTAATTTTAACCAACTTCCAGCTATTCGATTTCTTTGAAACTTTGCACACTTATTAATGACCCATGACAATGCAATAATCTGCAAAAAGTATCCCGTTATCTTGTTTTTAATCGCCAGGAAAAAAAAATTCCATTATATTATAAAAACAACACCTGGGTTGCCATCTGTTGGCAATATTTCAAACTTTGCCACTCAATGGAGAAGAAATTTTTTAGTGGGTTGCCATCTGTTGGCAACATTCCAAACTTTGACTGGGTTGCCATCTGTTGGCAACATTTCAAACTTTGCTACTAAATGGAGAAGAAATTTTTTAGTGGGTTGCAATCTGTTGGAAACATTACAAACTTTGCTACTCTTGTTCACTAAAAATTTTTTCGCCATTTTGTCAAGAGTAGCAAAAACTAAAAAATGAAAAATAATTAATAGTTTAAAAAAACTAAAAAACACGCTTTTATATGCAACCGAACTAAAAATTAGAAAATAATTTTTCATTAAAAAAAATATTGTCATTTCATAGTAAAAAGCGTGGGGTGTTTAATATATTAAATGTTATAATTATTATATTTGCCAATATCTATGATGGAAAAGTTATGAAAAAATAGTAAAATGCACCCCACGCTTTTTACTATGAAATGACAATATTTTTTTAATGAAAAATTATTTTCTAATTTTTAGTTCGGTTGCATATAAAAGCGTGTTTTTTAGTTTTTTAAACTATTAATTATTTATTCAGGAGTGTAGTACTTCTTTATTCATGTTACATAGCCACAGCCTTACAATCGTCAATATCACAGAATTTAAATAAACATAAATGTATACTTATGTACAGGGTCCGTCACGACGAGTTGAGTCGACAAAGTATATTAAGGAACGCCTAGGAATATTTTTCTGAAAATTTATATAGGAGGGTAACTGAAAGAGCTCTCTTCAACAAAAATATTTTCAACTCTCGACAACTTCCGGTTATACCGGAAGTAGACAACAACTTCGTTATTTTTAAATGGAATATCCTATTTTTATTGAATTTTTGGAATCTACGTTAAATTTTAATACAACTTTGTATAAAACATCATACACCTAGATCTAGCCATTTTGCAGCAATTTCAGTTTTTCGAAATATTTGACAGATGCAACCTTTGACAAAAATAACAATTTCTTGAAATTCGAACAAGATAGGCTAAATATTTTCTGACTTTTGAATAAATAAGATCCATATCTTACCACTCACATGAAAATTATCAAGAAAATATACAAGGTGCCCAAAATTAACACCGTATTGTGATATTTTGAAAACTCAAAAACTTCATTTTAATGTCAACCTTATTTTTTTCTTCACCAATGGATTCTACGCTACAAAGAAGGGCACTTTATAATTACAACCCTATATAAAATGAACGGTTTGCGTATAAAGTGGAAAAAACGAAATATTTCTATCTTTATTAGGACACTCAAAAATGTCAGAATAGCTTTTGTTTTTTTGTTGATTCATTCATGCCAAAGCCAACTGACATTTTTGAGTGTCCTAATAAAGATAGAAATATTTCTGTTTTTTCCACTTTATACGCAAACCGTTCATTTTATATATAGGGTTGTAATTATAAAGTGCCCTTCTTTTGTAGCGTAGAATCCATTGGTGAAGAAAAAAATAAGTTTGACATTTAAAAAATAAAGTGTTTGAGTTTTCAAAATATCAGAATACTGTGTTAATTTTTGGGCACCTTGTATACTTTTTTTTGATAATTTTCATGTGAGTGGTAAGATATGGATCTTATTTATCCAAAGTCAGAAAATATTTAGCCTCTTGTTTGAATTTCAATAAATTGTTATTTTTGTCTAAGGTTGCATCTGTCAAATATTTCGAAAAACTGAAATTGCTGCAAAATGGCTAGATCTAGGTGTATGATGTTTTATACAAAGTTGTATTAAAATTTAACGTAGATTCCGAAAATTCAATAAAAATAGGACATTCCTTTTAAAATAACGAAGTTGATGTCTACTTCCGGTATAACCGAAAGTTGTCGAGAGTTGAAAATATTTTTGTTGAAGAGAAGCTCTTTCAGTTACCCTCCTATATAAATTTTCAGAAAATATTCCTAGGCGTTTCCTATATACTTGTCGACTCAACTCGCCGTGACGGACCCTGTACATTACAAGTTAAAAACTATAACTAACATTTTTACTTTTATTCAAAATGACTATAAAAGACTTTTCATTTAAAATGACAGATTTTTTTGCAATTATGTTTAAACTAAAATTGGGAGCAGAGGTACTCATCTATTGAATAAAAAGCTTCATTTAATAAAAACCTTTTTATTTTTTTTTCAAATTCCTCAAATGGAAGCACCTTTATTTGTTCAGGTAACACATTAAAAATGTATTGCCCAGTATCCTGGGCCACTCTGATACCTTTTTAGTCTCCAGTTCGCCGGTACAAGATCTTGTTTGTGTCTGGTGTTGTAAGAATGTTTGTCCTGATGTGCCTCAAACTTTGTCTGGTTTCGTTTGATATATTTTAAATTTTTAAAGATATATAGAGAGGGCACAGTTAAGATTTTTAATAAGATAAAAGCTTGTTTGCAGTCATCCCTAAAGCCAAGACCAACCAAGACTCTTGTGGTTTTCCGTTGCAAGCCAAATACTCTATTAGTATCTGCAGAATGTCCCCAAGCTCGTATTGAGTATGTGAGATGTGTGTGAAAGACGGAGTGATAGGCTGTTTTTAACATGAAAGGAGTTATACAGTTGGAGAGGTTTCTCAGAACAAAGAGACCATTGTTTAATTTTTTGAATACGCTGTTTATATGCGCGCTCCATTGCAGTTCTGTATCTAAATTAACACCAAGAAATTTGATTTCATCCACGTCCTCGTTCAAGTCACCTACATCTCTCATTGAAAACATCACCAGCTTTGTGTTGCTTGCATTTAGAAATAATTTATTAGTATTAAACCAATCATTTACCTTTTCCCGCGCAGCCATAAAATCCCTCAAGCGTACCTGCAAGCGTATCCCCTGCAAAGGCCACTGTGGTGTCATCGGGGAAGACTGTAAATTTGACCCCATGGTCTATTTCTGGGAGATCGATGTCACCCCAGAGACCCTCGCCGCTTGACATCTATCCTGTAAATAGGACTTAATGAGATGTATACTCTTAGTAGTAAAATTGTATTTATGCAGTTTTTGCAGGAGAATTCCATGATTTACGCAGTCAAAGGCTTTACTTAAATCGCAGAAGAGCACAGAGCAGAACTGCTGTTTATGAAAAGATTCTATTATATAGGATGTTAAATCTAAAATACCTAGAACTGTGTTTACTTACTACTAAATGTTATAAAATTGCATGTAAAACAATGTGGTAAACCTGTGTGCATTTAACATTGACAGCGCCTCTTCTATATTGGGCGATATAAATATTCGTAAAAAGGAACCCCCAAAAAGGTTTTAAAAATGTAATTATGATGAAGTTAATTTTATTACTGGCTCAGGGACTACAAACCTCTCGTACTAGTAAGTTATTTATTTTTATTTTAAATAAATGTACACATAATTTTAAAATTTTAAAATACAATATTTAAAAAATATATTATTAAAAACGGAATTGTTTTTTTACGAATTCGATATATTTTTTCTCGGAGAAAAAAAAGAGGGCATCTTAAATGAAACAGTTATGAATTTAAGTGGCTAATTTTCAGTAAAAATTCCAAAGCACGACCCTCCTGTTTTTTCCTTTGTCTCTAAAGCCCTACTTTGCATTAAAGGGTTTTTAAAATTGGACCAAGAGAGTTTTAATATGATTAAATGGGGTAAAATGAAAATGCTTTTTTTGCCTTGTGGTAAATAAGCACATAAATTTGAATTTCTGTTTAATAAAAGAAATTATACAATTAGAAAAAATGTGTTTAAAAAAATATGAATAATGACTATAAATATATTCTATAACTAAAAACATTCTTTTATTTTACTCCTTCCAATTTATACACTTTGTATGTGTCCCAAATTCGACCCTCTCTGGAATATTGTTCTCATGTCTGGGGAATGGCATCCCCTAAAACCCTCAGCATTCTTGATGCCATTCAAAGAAGGGCTGTTCGTCTTATTAATGATCCTTTACTTACTCAAAGACTTCCTTTTCTTGCCCATCGTCGAGCTGTGGGAGATCTATCGCTCTTCTATAGATACTTTTACGGCTTCTGCTCCGACGAATTACTCTCTGGAATATTGTCCTCACGTCTGGGGCATGGCATCCCCTAACGGCCTCATGCATCCCTGATGCCAGTTCAATTGGACGGGCCCCGAACGTCCTTATTAATGATCCTTTACTTACTCAAAGACTTCCTTTTCTTGCCACATCGTCGAGCTGTGGGAGATCTGATCGCTCTTCTATAGATACTTTTACGGCTTCTGCTCCGACGAATTATCCAGTATAGTCCCTCCTCTTGCAGCTCCCAACAGCGTATGCATCCCTATACAGTTCAATTGGACAGGCCCCGAACTTCCCATTTCGTTCTTTATTTTATCCCTGGAGTTTCTAGACTATGGAACTTGCTGCCAGCGGAGGTCTTTCCTTCCCCAAATCTTCAAGTTTTTAAGTTCCGTGTTAACAAACTTCCTCTTATTCTGCTTAAGACACCCACGGTACGTTAGTATTTAGGCTTTCAGCCTTCGTGGACTGTCCAAAGATAAAAAATAAATAAATAATAATATTTAAATAATAGAAGTAGGTTTCCCTAATACTTTAAAATCCAAATAAAAGGATTAAAATGCCACACTAATTATGTGTATAAAATGTTAATGTTATGACTGAACAGTAACAACTAGAAATTAAACATGTTTTAATAGTTTAAGCTGTGCAAACTGTTTCAGTTACTCGGTTCAGTAAATTTTACAAACTTGTCCAAATTATGTTAACAAGTTGGGTTAGTTTGACCTAATATAGGCACTAATGATTGATTTTAATAATTACACAGGGTGTTCAAGAATATGTTGGCATATAGAACACATAAAAATAATATGATAAGTTTCTATACATGTTTTTTTCTAAAGCCGCTCTACCGGATGACAACGAACTTGCTATCTAGCAGTTTATTTTCTTTAGTGCAACCATATAACGTATGTCCTAAAAGTTTTGGCACACAATATTTGTCGGTTTTTTAATGAAGAAATCTATTTAAACACTAACTAGTTATCATAAATTACAACTCAATACTTAACTAAACTGTACTATCGAATTATGTGGAGTGGCCCATTCTGCTCTACCAGACGCAAATTTCTTCGAATGTCTCTCATGAGGTCCTGGACGGAATTCAGTTCAATTTCTCTTAATTTCTCGTAAATTCGCCGTCTTAATTGTTCCTCATATTGTGCTTCCCAGCCTCCATGATAAACCTTTCTAGACAGTACAGCCCAAAAATCTTCTATTGGGCGAGCCTGCGGCAAGTTTGGAAGATTATCGTTTTTGGGAACAAAAGGTATGTGGTGTTGTCGAAGCCAGTTTTGGGTATCTCTTGAGTAATGGCATGTTGCTAGGTCTGGCCAAAACATGATATTGTCACTAGCATGATGTTCGCGGACAAACTGAAGCAATTTGGAAAGGCAGTTATCAATATAGCTCTGACTATTCAAAGCTTCACCCCTCACTCTTCCCACAAAAGGTCGGGATACACCCCTGTTAGAAATTGCGCACCAGACAAGGATTTTATCTGCAAATTTCGCTTTATGTTTGTATCTAACATTGTCAGGGCATTCCTCTACGTTGTCCGTATAAAATTTATCGTTTCCCTTTATTTCAGAATTACTCAAAGTGAAATACTTTTCGTCATCTAAAATAATGATTTTTTCATTGGCAAAATGTACCGGTCTCAGTTGACGACAACATCTTGGAATACGAAGAAGCTGCGCTTGAGAGTATTTGGGGCACTTACATCTCTTTCGATATTTAAGACTATTCCTCCTCAATTCCAACGATATCGTACTCTTAGAAGATCTGTATTGCCTAGCCAGTCTCCTCGTTGACATTCCAATCTGGTTTTTGCTCTTCTCACCAATCTCTCTGACCTCTGTGCGGTAAATGCACGTGGTCTTTCACTTTTGGGAGATTCAGACATGCTATTCCCTGCTCGCACTCCGCTATTGTTCTATAAATGGTTCTGCGTGAAATGTTTTTATTCTGGAATATTCGACAGATTTCAGCTTTGGGTATCCGCCCAACTAACTTGTAGATACTTTTTGTTATTTCTAATTTATACGACATCTTAAAGCGAAAACTTCAAAATAAATAAATCTCAACTGACAGTAAATAAAGTAAATAAACTTTTGTTTTTAAAGGCAAATTGATATTATTTTGTTTTTGTTAAAATTAAAGACAATGAGTTTTGTGCCAAAACTTTTAGGACATACGTTAGTTTTCAAATTTAGGGACGTTATATTGTATCATTGGATGCCAATAGATATAATAGCATCTGTGTATTACTTCCGGTGTAATATAAACTTTAATATTTTAAATGGAACACCATGTATATTTTTAGAATTTTAATTCTACAGGTCATTCCTGATATGAAACCTTAAATATATTCATAACCAAACTCTTTTGGTTTTGGAGAAAATAGCATTTGAAAATGTCCAAAAGACAGCACATTATGCAATTTTATGGGAAAACAAATGATCATCACAAAAATTTAAAATACTTAAAATAGTTTTTTAAATGACCTTTAGAGACCATTATAATACTACTTCCTGTTTACCCGGAAGTGCTGTAAAATTTAAACTTCTAAGTATGATAACCCTGATAATTTTAATGGAACACCCTGTATATTTCCTAAGATTTATATCCTTTAAGCTATTCCTGATATAAAACCTATAATATACCCATAGTCTATTCTTTTTAGTTTTAGAGAAAACGGCGTTTGAAAAGGTCCAGTCGACGACAAAATATCCATGTAACTCTATATTGTGAGGTCGTTTAGATTTTTTAAAACTCAGTTTTCTCTAAAACTAAAAAGTCAGGGTTATGGGTATATTATAGGTTTTATCATAGAGTAAGGAAATTATAAGAATTATCATGGAATAGCCGATTTAAGAACAGGTTATGCGAAAACTCCCAATATAATTTTATTTGTTTCTCGTTGAAATACCGCCAGTTAGTCATTTCAGTAAGCTTACGTGTCTCCCACAGCTGATGTTACACGAGGCGAGGCTTCGACCGATGCATTTAAAGTGTAAACTGGAAAAATGACAAACCTGCCGCCAGGCAGAGCTGAGCCTGCCGCAAAGCGGTACGAAAATTTTAGCATGCTTTATGGTTTTATATATGGATAGTGGAGGGGAGGATAACCATCTGAAAAAGTATCCGTCGAAAGGAGCAACAGTAGCCAGAGGAGATTTTTTAACCAATGAGCATAGAATTATTAGAGTGAGATACAAAATAAAAATTAATAGTTTAAAAAACTAAAAAAACACGCTTTTATATGCAACCGAACTAAAAATTAGAAAATAATTTTTCATTAAAAAAATATTGTCATTTCATAGTAAAAAGCGTGGGGTGCATTTTACTATTTTTTCATAACTTTTCCATCATAGATATTTGCAAATATAATAATTATAACATTTAATATATTTATCACCCACGCTTTTACTATGAAATGACAATATTTTTTTAATGAAAAATTATTTTCTAATTTTAGTTCGGTTGCATATAAAAGCGTGTTTTTAGTTTTTAAACTATTAATTATTTTTCATTTTTAGTTTCTGCTACTCTTGACAAAATGGCGAAAAAATTTTTTAATGAACAAGAGTGGCAAATTTTAAAATTTTTCCAACAGATTGCAACTCACTAAAAAATTTCTTCTTCATTAAGTAGCAAAGTTTGAAATTTTGCCAACAGATGGCAATCCAGGCAATGTTTGGACCGTTGCCAATATATTGCAACCCACTAAAAAATTTCTTCTTCATTTAATAGCAAAGTTTGAAATGTTGCCAACAGGTGGCAACCTAGGTGTTGTTTTTATATTTTTATAATATAAAGGAAAATTTTTTCCTGGCGATCCAAAAAGAATGTTAATTTTTATTAATTGCACATTATGTATTATGTATACATTACACATAATGTAATTTTTATTATGGAATCCTTGAACTAATGGTGCAACTAACCCTATATTTTTATTGTTCATAAAAATTGAACACCCATGGTGCAACTAACCAAATTGTGTAAAAACTAAAAAATTTCTTCTTCATTTAATAGCAAAGTTTGAAATGTTGCCAACAGATGGCATCCTAGGTGTTGTTTTTATAATATAATGGAATTTTTTTCCTGGCGATTCAAAAAAAGATAACGGGATACTGTTTTTAAATTATTGCATCTTCATCGGTCCTTGACACGTGTGCAAAGTTTCAAAGAAATCGAATAGCTGGAAGTTGGTTAAAATTAGGCTCAAAGATTCCGTTACATAGATAGATAGATAGATAGTTACAACCCAAGTTAATAAAAGCGTGTTAAAAGGACAGATATATACAAAATAAAAAAGGAAAGAAATACCAAAATCCCTCCACTGCCTACTGTGGCGCCATCCCAATTTGCTACATTCCGATGGCCACTTTTTAAACTTGTCCGCCATAAAAGATGGTTATCCTCCCTCCACCATCCATCGTTTTAAATCAGGAATAGCCTAAAGAATTTAAATCATAGGAAATATACATTGTGTTCCATTAAAATTACCAGGGTTATCATACTTGGAAGTTCAAATTTTACTGCACTTCCGGTTAAACAGGAAGTAGTATTATAATGGTCTCTTAGGGTAAAGTCTTTTAAAGTAACTATTTTAAGCATTTTAAATTTTGTGATGTTCATTTGTTTTCCCATAAAACTGCATAATGTGCTGTCGTTTGGACATTTTCAAACGCTATTTTCTCCAAAACCAAAAGAGTTAGGTTATGAATATATTTAAGGTTTTATATCAGGAATGACCTGTAGAATTTAAATTCCTAAAATATACAGGGTGTTCCATTTAAAATATACAAAGTTTATATCACTTCCGGTTAAACCGGAAGTAATACACAAATGCTATTATATCTAAAATTGGCATCCAATAATACAATATAATGTCCCTAAATCTAGAAAACTGTATGGTTGCACTGAAGAAAATAAATTGCTGGATAGTAATTTCGTTGTCACCCGGTATACAAAAATATGTGTTCTTAAAATACGCCGCTAAAAATCGACTTTTCTTGAATTCCTCTAAACTTTAACACTTGTATTAATAAAAATGCATAAAAAACTATAAAACTTTTTGTTACACTTGGTTAAATATTATGATCATTTAAAATAAAATTTTTGATCTTTAAATTCTTTTTAAAAATTCATACGAATAAAACAGAAAAAAACGGCTTAGTGGATGAAATCAAAACTTTGTGGGGTTTTTGTAGGCATATTGAACTGTAAAAGCATACCTAACATTACTGGTTCTCTCGATATTTTCAGTTAAGCGCCTGATTATTCCAAAAAGTCACAAAGTAGGGCTCTTTCTTGACTTTTCAAATTAACCTAAAAAATTAAAATCTTAAAAAAAATAGCTGATTTTTGTAGAGTATTTATTCAAGATTTTAAAACTCTTTTTGCAATCAGCTGTTGCTGAGATATTGATGGTGAAAGACAAAAGGTCCTTTTTCGTTAAAAGTTCAATATCTCAGCAAGAAGTGGGTGTATCGGACTTTTAAAGAAAGAACATTAAATCTGAATAAAAAGTTATTTAATCCATAGCGGTTTAGTTGGAAAAAATTTCATAGTTTTTAAGCCAAAAAAGAGAATCAAAAAAAATAAAAAAAACTCTTTTGGTATTCATTAGGATTGGGCGGTACACCTTGCTTGAACAATTGTTTCACTGTAAGAGACTAATATTAGAGACTCTAAGCTTTAAAATATTTATTTTCCTACGAAGT
Source organism: Listronotus bonariensis (assembly GCA_014170235.1). Taxonomy (NCBI): domain Eukaryota; kingdom Metazoa; phylum Arthropoda; class Insecta; order Coleoptera; family Curculionidae; genus Listronotus; species Listronotus bonariensis. Next base: position 89,450 of record JACEGR010001604.1, on the reverse strand, counting down.
GGACTTTTCCGCACGCATTTAGGTGCGAAAAGTTGCACTTTTCCGCACGGTGTGCGGAAAAGTAAAACTACTCTAAAATCTTACAGGTAAGCAAGATTTAGGTATATGTATTTTAGTAATTGTAGGCTATTTCATGCAATATACGAAGCCATTGCAAGTTTTAGTTTATTCTCTTTTTTGTTTGTTACTTTGTAATTTTCAATATTTCGACGAAAACACAAAAAAAATTTTTTAATTACCCTGTATAATATTAATAAATGATTATGACAAGTCAAGCAACAATATGTAATCTTGGTGATTTTAACACATGTCAGATTTTTTCTTCGTTTTCATACGAACAAGCAATTGCACAAATGAATTTCAATACAAACAAGCATTTTTAATGAAAAGGCGTTATAGTATCTTTTTTAATTAAATAAAAATCCGACAAAAATTATTATTTAAAATGAGTTGTTCCGATGAGGAGATACCAGATTCTATCCTGGATGCAGCAAATACCGTAAGTTTAAGTTTATTACCAGCAAAATCTCGTGAAAAATATTAGGTATCAATATAGTCATTTTAAAAACGCTTTCATAAGCGACCCGCTAAATGAAATTACAGGTTCTGCAATTAATTTACAATATGCTAATAACTGTTCTTTTGTTGTAAATGTTATCAACAAATAATTCCCATTTATAAATATGTTGTAGTAGTTCTTTTAGATTAAACATATTTTAAAAAATAATCATCGCTTTAATATTGGTATTATCTGACGCTCATAGGAAAAATTTTGTTCCTAACGCTTGCGCAAAGTGACTTTTCTGCACTTGACTGCTTGCCCGAACTTCCCTTCGCGTCGGTCGAACAACGGCTGTCGCGTGCGGAAAAGTATCACTTTGCACACTTGTTAGGAAAATAACCATTTTAAATTTTAGTACGATAATTTTTAAGTGAAATACAGCCATTTAAAAAACGTCAAGACATTTGAAGTTTTTTTGTATCCTTAAATTTTATTCACTAGTGTATATTAATAAAGTTTCTGGTACTTAATGTGGTATTTTCTTAAGGTTCTTTTAAAAACTTTTTAATTAATATCTTAAAAACCAATAATTATACATATACTTGGGGTATTTCATGTATTTTTTAAAATGTTTAAACGTTCTTTTCAGTCCACTTCATTGCTGCAAAAGTCAGTCATATCTTAACGTTAAAACCGAGCTTTTAGAGAAAATCGCAGAGATTAACTTAAAGAACTCTTTTTATTTTCTTTACTTGTCTGAGACGAAGTAAACGCTTTAGAATTAAAAACTAAACTGTCAGATTATTTAGCAAACTTGAGTTTATTTTTTAATCGGTAGGGAGTGGTTTTTGTTCTTTTGGTTAAATGGTTTTTGTTTTTGTCTCACTAAGTCCTAGAAAATATATTTAAATTGTTTAATATTTAAACCATAAATAAATAATGAAAAAATAAATTAATAGTGTATTACAATAGATATACTGGTAGTCCGGAAAGGTGAGGTTATAAATGATAGGGGTGATAGACTTAGACAAAATAATGTTAGTACTTAATATAATAAATAATAGTTTAAAAAAACTAAAAAAACACGCTTTTATATGCAACCGAACTAAAAATTAGAAAATAATTTTTCATTACAAAGAGTTTGTCAGTCACTTCAGAGTAAAAAGCGTGGGGTGCTTAATATATTAAATGTTATAATTATTCTATTTGCAAATATCTATGAGGGAAAAGTTATGAAAAATAGTAAAATGCACCCCACGCTTTTTACTCTGAAGTGACTGACAAACTCTTTGTAATGAAAAATTATTTTCTAATTTTTAGTTCGGTTGCATATAAAAGCGTGTTTTTTTAGTTTTTTAAACTATTATTTATTTTTCATTTTTAGTTCGATATATCAATTAGTTTTTTAAAATAAATGCTCCAGTTTATTCACTAAAAAATTTCTTCGCCATGCATTCTTGATTTAAAGCTAAAGTGGCCACATAATTTTCATCTTTTAGAACTCCGTATTTCTATGTATTTTACACCTTTTATTATAAAATTGAAAAAAGTCAATTAAAAAAACGCAGCAAGTTATGCATCAATTGCCCTTGCGCATTCGCCATAATTAAAAACGATTATTAAGGAATTTATTTATCCTGGCGATGGCGGTCCTAAAATCTCATTGTCATCGGTCCTTGATGCGTGTGCTAAGTTTCAAAGAAATTGAAAACTAACCAGAACTAACCAGTTCACAGTATTCCTCCTTTTTTTTTTGCACACAATTCTTGATTTTTCATTTTTAGTCGATATATCAATTAGTTTTCTGCGGTCATGTGATATTGAAATGTTTCACGAACTATTTCGTAATCTAATCATTTCATTTAAAGCTTCACTGTTGCATGGGGTTTCATAACGCAACTACTCCGAACAAGTTTCAGGTTGGTCTGCATGTAACGGGGTTTGTACCCGTTTAACGGGGTTCTTGTTAACCCCACGGTCTTCCTGTCGTTTGCCGAGGGGTTGCGTCCTATGGGTGGACGCACGCTTGTTTAACTAAGGTGTTGCAACCTTATCCCGGTCCCCAACCCGTCGGCAAATGTTGTCAAGTTCGATTATTCAATTGTCTAATCTGGCGCCTCCGCCATAACGTACGATTTTTTACTTTTCCGGTTTTCCTGGAAAATGCTGGAGCTTAACGGGATACTGTTTTTAAATTATTGCATTGTCATCGGTCGCTGGAAGTTGGTAAAAATTAGGCTCAAAGATTCCGTTTTATAGATAGATAGTGACAACCCAAGTTAATAAAAGCGTGTTAAAAAAGTTCCATCGCGAACTTATTTCAATTATAACTTTAGAACTGTTGCCACAATACAAATGATATTTAGGCAACTAGATAACCCTATACAGGGTGTCCCACCGGGAACTGCCGCGATCGTAAGCTTTGGAACATTTTAAAAATTTGGTAACAATATAAAGTCAGTGGGGGACATACACATTAAATATATTGACGGCTCTACCACTTCCGGTTATACCGGAAGTTAATGTCAACTTCTTTATTTTAAATGGAACACCCTATTTAATATTTATTTCTTAGATTCTGCTTGAAATTCAAAACATAATTTATATATAATATTCTATAGCTAAGTCCAACCGTTTCTGACTTATTTTAAATTTATGTCAAAAATGGCGTTTGCAGCCCATTACATACTCATTAATTTTTCTAAACACAAGCCTTTAATATGAGTTGGGGTTAAATTTCTCGTAGAGAAAGAATTACTTTATCAGATTGTTTTGATATTTTCACAATTAAAAATACAGAGTGACCAAAATAATCGTTAAAAATATAACGACAAAAACCTTAAAAATCTATTTTTATTGGAAACCTTATCTTTTTACCTTATCCTATTAAGCAAGCATCAAAAATAAGGATGAGTTTGTATAAAGATGTCTATTTTAAAATTTTATAGTTTTCGAAATATTAACAATTTAATATTTATCTATTCTAACAATGCTTTAAAATACGGCTTAGTTTTGCTTCTGGTTGGCCTTGACAACAAAATGCGTCGTTACCGCCAACTACCCCGTACCTACCCGTACTTAAATACATTGTTAGAACAGATATATTCTAAATCAGTAATATTTTGAAAACTATAAATTTTTGAAATAGATATCGCTATACAAACTTACCCTTATTTTTATAGCCTAATAGAATAAGGTAATAAAAGATAGGGGTTTCCTTTTAAAAAATGTACTTTTAAGGTTTTTTTCGTGACTATTTTTGACCACTTTGTATTTATTAATTATAAATATATCGATAGAGTCTGCTAAACAAGTTCTTTCTTTACAAGTAACCCAACCCCAACTCATATTAAAGGCTTTTGTTTAAAAGAAATTGATGGTTATGTAATGGCTTGCAAACGTCATTTTTAACATAAAATTTAAAATAAGTTAAAAACGGTTGGACTTAGGTATAGAACATTATACATAAATTATGTTAGGTATTTTAGGCAGAATTTTAAAAATAATTAATATATAGGGTATTCCATTTAAAATAAGGATATTGACATTTACCTCCGGTATAACCGAAAGTGGTAAAGCTGTCGAAATATTTTGGTTGTATGTCCCCCACTGAATTTATAATGTTAACAAAATTTTAAAATTTTCCAAAGCATACTTTTCGAGAAATCGATCTCAGCAATTTCCTGTGGGATACCCTGTACTAATGCTTCTTTTCATTGGTACATAGCTGTCAACGAGGTTATAAAAGAAACTATAACCTCGTTGATGGCTGTTCAGTAAGTCGGAACTATACAGGGTGAGACGTTTCTTTTTTATTTAATGTATGCATTTTTGACACGGTTGACAATAAGGTAATAACAAATAAGAGGTTTTTATTTTAAAAAAACTTACTATCAATATAATTTTTGCGATTAATATGGACTACTCTGTATTTATTAATTGTGAAAATATTAATATAGTCTTTTCAATGAGTTATTTCTTTAAAAGGAACCCAACCCCAGGTCATAGAATAGTATTATGTTTGCAAAAAATTGGTGGTCTTTCAATAGCTTGCAAACGTTATATTTGCCATAAAATTTGAAATAAGTCAAAAACGGAACTTAGGTACGGAAAAATATACAGAAAATATGTCAAGAATTTGAGGCCGTACTCCGTATGTCGCAAGAAAAAATGTCTTCTCTATTTTCTATTTCCTCTTTATTTTAAACTCTTAAAGTCTTTCGGCTCGTTCCGCACTCACGAATGGACAACACGAACGCCTGGAAATAAAAAGGCGATTTGGATCTTTCTTCTCATTTATCCTGTTCTATTGTATGGCGTTTTGTATAAAGTGATCTTGCTCTTGTAACCTGCTGGACGTTTACATTCTTAAGCGGGTGTTTGCGGGAACATTGACGACATTGAAAATTGTGTTCGCAATAATAAACACATTTTTATGTGTTTTGTAGAAATAATAATTATATTTGTTTACGTTATGGTGTTATATTGTATTTTGTTTAAACTTTAACATTTAGACGAGGTTTGAGCTCACCAATTATTTTTTTAAATAAATCAGTGCAATCTTAAACACCACTTAATTTCAACTTTTGCTAATTCAAGGGGATTAATTATATTTTAATATATTTTCTCGTATCCCGCTAGCTCTCTCCTTTTTACATGAAAATCTTGTCAACACCGCTTAATTTCAACTTTTGCTAATTTAAAGGGATTAATAATATTATAATATATTATCTATTATTCCGCTAACTCTCTACTTTTTACATGCAAATCTTGTCGCTATTTGTTTCTCCTCTATAATTTTCATAAAATAGAAAAAAACTAGATTCATTTTAATTAAGCAAAAGATAAACTATTAAAAATCTGGAAATTTAATAGACTTGGACTAATTAAAATATCAGTGAATATACCAAGTAAATAAAACATATGAAACATAGGAAAAAAAAGCATATATATTTTAAGAAATAACAACTGCATTTTTCTATAAAGAATGCATTTTTTACAAGAACCCAACGTTTTTAGGTCCAGTAGTATATTATTTTTCCTCTGCCGAAGATTCACGAACTATTTAAAAGAATGATACAGAGGACATACAAGAAATAGAAAATAATTTTTTTTTCTGTCTATTTATTTTTTCTATTGAATTACAGAGTGCAAGAGCTAAAAATAAATAATATATATATATATATATATATATATATATATATATTTAAAAAAAGTGAATGGTTCTTGAGCCTTGATATAAATATATTTACAGGTTATTATTTATTAATTTATTTTTACAGTCATTAATGAGCCATATGCCCAAAGAACTTTACCTTTTATAATTGTATTTATATCAAGGCTCAAGAACCATTCATTTTTATATTATATCGCAGTTTGGGTGAAAATTACTGCTTTCAATATGATTCCTATCATATTTTCAGTCACTGCTGTACGCCACCTACCTGGATTTGGCAAAACTACCCATCCGAATTCTGCAAACCCGCAGACTGATGGGCGGCCAGTTTCCTTATGGTTTGTTGGCATAACAGTATGTTGCATTTTTAACTTTTGCCATATACAACTAGATGGCGCACTTTTTACCTACCACCTTTAACCTCTCGGTGCTATGGCTGGTTGTTTTAAATTTCTTGGTGAGATGGCACCGGTGTCTGTATTTGTTAGTTCTGGGATACAGAAAGAATATTTACAGTCAATCGGGGCATCATCAAGGTGTCTATCGACCTGAAGCGGTTTGACAAGTCTTAACGAAGACGACACTTTTATATTATATCGCAGTTTGGGTGAAAAATACTGCTTTTAATATGATTCTTATCATATTTTCAGTCACTGCTGTACGCCATCTACCTGGATTTGGCAAAACGACTCATCCGAATCCTATATATATATATATATATATATATATATATATATATATATATATATATATATATTGTGACGTTGAAATTTTTGAATTTATATACAGGCTTACTTTACGTCACTGGGACAAATCTACCATCTGGAACTATCTATTGGGACCATAAGACCGGTGGACCATCAACACTAACTTTACATTTTTAACCAACTTAACTTATTGAACTAATTAAATTTAGTACGGGCATATCCCTAGGGATAGCCCGTACGGGGCTTAACTTTAACTTTACTTTATGCTTGACTTCACTAACTACCTTCTTATCTAATAAACAATCAATTCAATCCCCGTCTTAAAATTTTGTTCTCTTTAAATATTAAATTTTTCAATATTTGTTTTGCATTTCTAGGCTACTCGCTTGTTTAATGTTTTTGTTTTATTATTATAAGAGTAACCTAGAAAATTGTTTGATTCATACTTTTTAAACCTTGACACTTCACGTATTGTTTTATGTAGGTACCAAATTCCCAATGTTAAGTAACTCAATTATATTTAAATTTCCCAAAAATGTATATTTTTAAAATTCCCAAAATGTAAACTTTTTATACTAGGTGTTCACATATGCCCCTTCCCTGAAAGCGTTGGACCCACAACGCTATTAGAAATCAGACAAATTTACTTTAAACCTTTAAAAAATTAGCAATATTATCGAAAACGATAGTTCCATATAGCTTACAAATATTTAAAACCTAACATTATGTTACTTATTATAAAAATTATATTTATCGTAAATAATCCTAACGTTTTATTAAATCTTTGTTTTTTTTTTTAAAACTCAAAAAATTATTTTTAACCAATTAATTTTTTTTTCAAAAAAATGCAAGAAAAAATGTAAAAATAGTTTTTTTTCTCTAAAAATAATTCATTTAGGTTATATTTAACATTATGACTCTTGTTTTTTGAAATTTTGAAAAATTCTTTCGGATAAATTATCTAAAATAATTATTTAAAAAGTTCTAGAGATGTTTTTGCTGAAATAATTAGTTCAAATAAGATTTTAGCTTAATTGTTAAAAACCTTTTAAATTTGAGGTTTTCTTTAAGTAGGTACTTTAAATAAATATAGTTTTAACGGTAAGATTATTTTTAGACAAAAAATGACCTAATTATTGTTACTCATAAATTGTATTTTTTTATTAATCTTTAAGTTTACTAGACATTTATGTACTATACAAACGCTAAATAAGCAAAAAAAAGTTTGTGTTATTTAAAACTGATCAGTTCCGTAACAATAAAAGTGAACTTGGCCTTGTCTCGTCAGCAAAACGTTGAACCATTAAAAAGTAATTCAATGACTTATTTAATATACCAGTGGGAAAGAAAATAATTAATTAGGTGATTTTTTTCTATTTTATCTTTTGCTCTTTTTAAATTTATTGGATAGTTTAAAAACAAAAAATATCTCTTACATAAAAAGAAAATCAATTTTTTTTTTTATATTTATACTTAGAAATTAACCTAATATTCCACATTCTTCTTATACTAGCCTTTATAAAAAATTGCGTCCACCTTGCCTGCCTGTCCATGTTCTTGATGGTGTGTTCCATTGGCCATTTGTCCCGTACTTCTCCATGTACCATTGTCTGCCTTTCATTCCCATTTTCTTCTTCCACATCAGGTTACTGCAACTTCATGCCAATTTCCCCATATCCTGAGCTTTCTCAGGGCCGCTAGATAGTCTTGTACCCCACCATTCAAGACCATACTGCAGAGCTCTTCCCCATACTAGAGCTGCGGCTTCCAGTGCTAATGCAGCCTCATGCTGCTTCTGAACTCCGTCTTCACGACGTACCATACAACTTCGACACAAATAAATATATTTCCATATTCTTCTTTATCACCTCTGGCTAACTCCATTTAGCCATATTTCAAACTGAAGATATACCTTATCTTCCTTTTCTTGTAGCTACGCTGCTACCTCCTTGCAGCTACGCTACGCAACATTTTTTTCCCCATTTTCGTCCTTTCACACACATTTCTTCTTTGGGGAACGGGACGCCTTTACCATATATATGGTATTTTCTTCCACAAATAAACTGAGGGGTAGGAAGGGCGTACCATGAGCGACTTTTCCTATCGCTTCACAAAGGGCACTGGAACTAGGGCGGGCACAGCTTACCATAACCGACGTTTCACAAAGGTCACTGGGAACGAGGGCGCCTCCACCATATGTGACGTTGAAATTTTGAAATACTACTTGACGTCACTTGGGCACTATGTACCATCTGGAACTATCTATTGGGACCATGAGACCGGTGGACCATCAACACTAACTTTACATTTTTAACCAACTTAACTTATTGAACTAATTAAATTTAGTACGGGCATATCCCTAGGGATAGCCCGTACGGGGCTTAACTTTAACTTTACTTTATGCTTGACTTCACTAACTACCTTCTTATCTAATAAACAATCAATTCAATCCCCGTCTTAAAATTTTGTTCTCTTTAAATATTAAATTTTTCAATATTTGTTTTGCATTTCTAGGCTACTCGCTTGTTTAATGTTTTTGTTTTATTATTATAAGAGTAACCTAGAAAATTGTTTGATTCATACTTTTTAAACCTTGACACTTCACGTATTGTTTTATGTAGGTACCAAATTCCCAATGTTAAGTAACTCAATTATATTTAAATTTCCCAAAAATGTATATTTTTAAAATTCCCAAAATGTAAACTTTTTTATACTAGGTGTTCACAATATATATATATATATATATATATATATATATATATATATATATATATATATATATATATATATAAATATATATGTGTTCTATTTAAAACAAGAAAGTTGACATTTAGATTTCAGAATATCCTACAAAAAGATATAAATTTTAAATTTTAAAACCTTAATAATAGTTAATTTTTATTTTTATTATTTTTATTCAATTTGTCTTGACAACGGTGGCAGATTTGCCACCGAAACGTCGATTTTTAATCATCTTTTTACTTGTTTTAATTTTGTTGGTTTATAAAAAAATAAATACCATCCATTAAGGAAGTTGACATTAACTTCCAGTATAATACGAAGTGACAAAACTGTCAAATTTTCCAAGGCCTACTTTTCGAGAAATCGATTGCAGAATTTTCTCGTAGGACACCCTGTATTGTCCATATCTTCCAACTATTCCTAATTTACGCTAATTCATTATAAAAAATTATTATGTGCATATTATGTTGGTTTGATTTTTTAAATCCTACGTTGAGTTCTCCATAGCCAAACCCTTAAGTTTAAACTTGTTTAAAATTATTATTCTTATTTTATGTTTTATTTGTTTTCTGGGAGATTATATTTAAATAAAATATTATTTGGCTTTTCTCCAGAATAAAATTAAAAAGTTTATTTAATATTTTAAGAAAATTAAAACTTTTATACATTATGAAGAACTATTCTGCTCTTACACAAATAATAAAAGTTATTATTACTTTAAAAGAAATAAAATAATGAAATATTCAATATTGAGTTACTTACAATACAAAGGTTTCAATCTATAAACAAAGGTTCATTGGCACTCGATTGAAATCATTTTAATCTAATAAAATAAAATCTGTAACAAAGACGCCAGATGAGAACTGGGCCAATGGTTGCGTCTCAAAATGTAGTAAATAGTTTACCAAAAATGTGGTAAACAGTTTACCTAAAACTTACTTATAAACTTGTTAGTAAACTGAAAAAAAAAGTTTATAAGTAAGTTTTAGGTAAACTGTTTACCACATTTTTGCAAACTATTTACCACATTTTTGAGACGCAACCATTGGCCCAGTTCTCGTCTGGCGTCTTGTTAAGATTTTATTTTATTGCATTAAAATAATTTCAACCGAGTGCCAATGAACCTTTGTTTATAGATTGAAACCTTTGTATTGTAAGTAACTTAATATTAATTATTTCATTATTTTATTTCTTTTAAAGTAATAATAACTTTTATTATATTGTGTAAGACCAGAATAGTTTTTCATAATGTATAAAAGTTTTAATTTTCTTAAAATGTTAAATAAACTTTTTAATTTTATTCTGGAGAAAAGCCAAATATTATTTTGTTTATTATAATTTTTGTTTTACAATTAAGATAATAAAATTGATATAAATATTTAATTATCAAATAAACGCTTTAAGCATCCAGCTTTGCCATATAAAAATGTCAAACACAATAAAACTAATGACACAAAAGATAATTTTCCCAAACAGTATTTAACTGTGGCCGCTATAATGCCGAAATCTTTAAGACAATGCCAAACGAGATGCCAGCTAATGACTTTTTGATCACCTTTTATTGTTTTAGACCGTCGGAGCAATTTATCATTACTCTTTTTACTCTTAAAGTAATTTATAGTGGTCCTGCTTGGATTCGCAAAAGAACATATCCAGTTAAAGTCAGGCTAACAAAAAATGTTTCTTGTTTTTATTTTTATGGAAGGGGAGCCCAAGAGGGGATTTTCGAAGTTACTACAGCGCGTCAGAAAAATATAGGGTGGCCAACCATATTCGACACGGTCTGTAGCTGGATAACCATGGGGTTTTTAAAAAAGTAAATACTGAAACATATATAGGTCGGATAGGGCCACAGTATAAAATTATTTTACTCTATACAGGATGTCTCAAAAAAGGGTGACGTATCAAAGTTATATTTTTTAAATAAAACACCCTATATTTTATGACGGTTTTAGATTGTACATAAAAAAATTATTTAAGTTTGTTAATAGTACCAAGTGTCTAATTTTATTCGTTTTTGTGATATTTGATTTTTTTTCAAAATGCAGGGGTGCAATTTAATTAATATTAATTTATCAATATAAATTCCTTAAACTTTAAAATTTGTTACAAGATTATACGTAGGTCATATTGAGATCATAGATTATACAGGGTAATCAAAAAATAATTTCAATTTTTTAGAAAGTCAAATAGCAATATCTCTCCTATTTTAAATGGAACACCCTGTATTTTTTTACACCACATGATGACAAACCAAATGCTCTTTCAAATGGTTATAGGTTGCCTATACCTATCTTTTATACTTTTTAAGTAAATTCCGTTTTAACATATTTTTATTTCAAATGTCTATTTAAATGTAAGTAGGCTGTGATATAACTATGCCTATTTACTAAGCCGTTATTGCAAAATGTAAATTTGATGGAAAAAAGCACAAAATTAAAAATTTTTGTATTATCTGCCACTATTTTTAAAATTCACAAAAAAACATTAGTTGCTTATAATGCTACTTCCAATAACACTTATTTCAGCTGAATGTGGTAATGATAAAACTTGTGTTTTTAAACAATCCTAATAACGCCTCTGGTCAGTTATGACGACATTCTGTGACCTATAACTCGTTTCTTCCATTATCCATAATAACTGTGTCAAAATTTTTAAAGCAACTATTAAGGTTATCAGAAGGTTTCTCCTGGAATATTTTTCAGGATTAACTCTAGACAAAAGTAAACCATTGTTTTCACATCCTAACAGTATTATATCATCTTGTTGTTGTAGAAGAAGGGTTTTTATATAAAATCATTGAAATTTCTTTTAAACTGACTAAAACACTAGTAATCAATAATTGGTCGTTGTTATTTTGTTATTTTCTTAAGAAAAATATTAATGACTGCTATGTCACAGCCAACTATAATTTAAATAAACATTTGGACTAAAAATTTGTAAAAACAGATTTTACTAAAAAGCACAAAAGATAGGTAAAGGCAACCTATACACTATTTGAAAGAGTATTTTATTTGTCATTATGTGACGTAAAAAAATACAGGGTGTTCCATTTAAAATAAGAGAGATATGGCTATTTGATTTGCTGAAAAATTGAAATTATTTTTTCATCACCCTGTACAATACTTGATCTTGATTTGACCTACGTATGATATGGCAGACTTTTTCTAATCTTGTTACACATTTTAAAGTTTAAAGAAATAAAAGTGTTAAAGTAAAATCAATTTAATTTTACCTTTGCATTTTTCAAAAAAATCAAATATCACAAAAGCGAATAAAATTAGACACTTAGTACTATAAATAAACTTGAGTTATTTTTTAAAGTAGAATCTAAAACCGTCATAAAATATAGGGTGAGCCCCGTATACATGGGCGATCGTAAAAAACAAAAATATATCCATCAGTGTCGTGCGCGTCAGATTAAGATAGGGTAAGTTAATTACATGCGAAAGAGTGTATATTTCACTAATCTGACAATTTGAGAGTGAAGTAAAAAAGCAAAGGGCTACAAAGTTGTAAAAAAACCGTTATTTTGACATGCTCGAGCGTGGATATCTTTTTATTTTAAAGAAAATAATTCAAGGATAACGAAAAATACATAATTTAATACGATTTAAACGATTTTCACAAGCTGAAAAAATAAAAATAGTTTTTTGACATACCTAAATTCTATAGCCGCTTAGCGCACCGGTATACATTATATAACATTTTTTTCTCCTTATCATCTCAGCTTTGCAACCCAATAAGTCTCTATGATGCGTGCTGCAAATTTAGCATCTTCGGCTCCCCTACTATTGATGTAGAAAGAAATGTATGCAATAAATAAATACATTTTGTTATTGAGTGACTGGCATAATTCAGGCGTTAAGAACCAAACTGGACTATCCCACAAATAAAAAAAAAAGTGCTTTTAATAGCAGAATTGAATTGAATGACAGGCAGTATGGATTTCGCCACAAAAGATCTACAGCAGAACTTCTTTCCTTCGTATCACACTGCTGGAATTAGTCCCTTGAGTTTCTAGGTGAGTCCCAGATCGTTGCTCTTGATATATCCAAAGCTTTTGACCAGGTCTGGCATGCCGCACTTCTTAATAAACTTCCCTCCTATGGTCTTTCAACTAAACTCTGTACTTGGCTCTCTAGTTATCTATCTGATCGACGTATATCAGTTATTGTGGACGGCCATTCTTCAAGCTTTTACCAAGTAAATGCTGGACTCCCTCAGGGCTCAGTTCTGGCACCAACATAGTTTCGCCGACGATAGTACCCTTCACTCCAGTTTTCAGGTTCCTAAACCCATCACCAAACCTGATTTGGAAAACAGAGCGATGCAAATATTTCTTTCGCTAGATCTTAATTTAATATTGGATTGGGGCGCCAAAAATCTCATTCATTTTAATGCATCAAAAACACAATCATGTTCCTTGTCGCGAAAAGAGTCACCAAATACTTATCCTCTACTTATGAGCGGCCAAGTTTTACACAGCAAGGACACCTTCAATCTTGTGAGCGTCACATTTCAAAGTAACCTTAACTGGCATAAACACATTGTATCTATAGCCACGGCAGCTTCAAAAAGCTTGGATTTCTCTTTCGAGTCAAAAGTATTTTTCCCCTTCTAATTTATACACTTTGTATGTGTCCCAAGTATGACCTTCCTTGGAATATTGTTCTCATATCTGGGGCATGGCGTTTCCCCACAACCCTAAGCATTCTTGATTCCATTCAAAGAAGAGCTATTCGTCTCATTAATGATCCTTCACTTACAGAAAGGCTTTCCTCTTTTGCCCATCGTCGGGCTGTGGGGATTTATCGCTTTTTTATAGGTACTTCCATGGCTTCTGCTCTGAAGAATTGTCCAGAATAGTACCTCCACTCACGGTTCTCAACAGAGAAACTCGTGGTGCCGCGCGTATGGATTCCTATACGGTCCACCTGGACAGGCCCCGAACTTCCCACTTTGTTCGTTTTTTTATCCCTAGAGTTTCTAGAATGTGGAACCTGCTGCGGTCTTTTCTTCCCCCAAATCTTCAAGTATTTAAGTCCCGTGTCAACAAACTCCCTTTACCTCGTTTAAGACACTTACGGTACGTTAGTATTTACGCAAAAATATTGCGAAAACACGCATCACGTACTTAAAAACATCCTCTTATTTCGTCCCTGGCGTGCCATAAGACCTGTAACGCGTGGCGTAGTCGTCGTGTTGAATATTTTTTGCTGCAATAAATCTTTGTTCACAAAATGCTTTATTATTTTTTGTGTACTTGGCGGCAACGATTTCAGAATGACATAAATATGGGTCTAATATTACCAAAGTTCAGATCGATCGGTCGTCAAGGGGTCAAATTCCAATTAGTAGATTTGACTCAAATAAATCAAATAACAACCAAACAGGTCAAGTTAAATAAAACCGTTTTAAAATAAATAAATTAATCAACTGTCTCGAAATGTGTAAAAATGTTTCATTTCAATTTATAAAATGATAAAGAAAGTATTTTAGCTTCCGAATAATATAGAATGGAAATAAAAGTCGCATCAAAATTATTGGCACAAATATATCAAGGTAAGGGTTAGCATCGCTGCAGAGGAACAAGACTTATATACGTACTGCGACAGAAGCAAGCATTTTGGGAGATTTCTCATAGACAGATGTTTAACGTAAGTTAATTTATTTAATACCAAAGAATAAATATGGAGTGTAAAGTTTAAAAGGAAACTACAACTTTTAAAAATTTCGTTAATTTTTGCGTTGCACAGTGCAGCGATCTGTGGACAAAAACCTAATTGTCGTTTTTTTTTAGGTTTTTGGATCTTATTTTTAACACGCTTTTATTAACTTGGGTTGTAACTATCTATCAATCTATCCATCTGGCTGCCTATGTAACGGAATCTTTGAGCCTAATTTTAACCAACTTCCAGCTATTCGATTTCTTTGAAACTTTGCACACGTATTAAGGACCCATGACAATGCAATAATCTGCAAACAGTATCCCGTTATCTTTTTTGGATCGCCAGGAAAAAAATTCCATTATATTATAAAAACAACACCTAGGATGCCATCTGTTGGAAAAATTTCAAACTTTGCTATTAAATGAAGAAGAAATTTTTTAGTTTTTACACAATTTGGTTAGTTGCACCATAGTTGCACCATTGGTGTTCAATTTTTATGAACAATAAAAATTAATAAGTTCTTTTACACAATTGGGTTAGTTGCACCATTGGTGTTCAATTTTTATGAACAATAACAGTTAATAAATGCCGTTAACACGCTTTTATTAACTTGGGTTGTAACTATCTGGCTATGTAACGGAATCTTTGAGCCTAATTTTAACCAACTTCCAGCTATTCGATTTCTTTGAAACTTTGCACACGTATTAAGGAAACATGACAATGCAATAATCTGCAAACAGTATCCCGTTATTTTTTTGGATCGCCAGGAAAAAAATTCCATTATATTATAAAAACAACACCTAGGTTGCCATCTGTTGGCAACATTTCAAACTTTGCTATTAAATGAAGAAGAAATTTTTTAGTGGGTTGCAATATATTGGCAACGGTCCAAACATTGCCTGAATTGCCATCTGTTGGCAAAATTTCAAACTTTGCTACTTAATGAAGAAGAAATTTTTTAGTGAGTTGCAATCTGTTGGAAAAATTTTAAAATTTGCCACTCTTGTTCATTAAAAAATTTTTTCGCCATTTTGTCAAGAGTAGCAGAAACTAAAAATGAAAATAATTAATAGTTTAAAAAACTAAAAAACACGTTTTTATATGCAACCGAACTAAAAATTAGAAAATAATTTTTCATTAAAAAAATATTGTCATTTCATAGTAAAAGCGTGGGGTGATAAATATATTAAATGTTATAATTATTATATTTGCAAATATCTATGATGGAAAAGTTATGAAAAAATAGTAAAATGCACCCCACGCTTTTTACTATCAAATGACAATATTTTTTTTAATGAAAAATTATTTTCTAATTTTTAGTTCGGTTGCATATAAAAGCGTGTTTTTTAGTTTTTTAAACTATTAATTATTAGTAAAAATAATACTTATTTAACTAAATATTTATATCCTAAAATCATAGATTTGTTTGTTCAGGCCTCATTGAAATTTATTGCATTAAAGTAGAGAAAACTGGCAGGTAGTTTAATAACACTTTTGTCAGTAACTAATTTTGCCCTAAATTGCAAGAATTGTCCATTAATTTGTTTTTTTGTTTTATTAAAAGAAAATGATGCAAATTTTTATTTATCATTTTGTTTTGGTTAATTCACTAAGCTATAAAAAGGTTTGAAAACATTTCTAAAAACAGATTGTTTTTACTCTGCATGTATTACCTACTGTTTTGAACCATGGGTTTAGGCAATAGGGCAAGAACAAAAATGTTATAGAGCTAATTATAAATGCTTTTGACATTTAAGATCGTGATGATCCAAAAGTTATTAGTACAACTCGTCAATTATAAAAAATATTTACACTATTTGTATATAGTAAGTATAAATAGTACCTGAGGTCCAATTATAAATTAACACCCCTTAATATTTTTCTCTTTTATTCCAAAAAATACCAAAAATATCTGTTTATTGGGTTAATTCTGTAGGTTCTCAAAATCGTTATCAATTTTTATACTGTGACGTATATATTTTGACAAATGTACCATATGGAACTATCTTCTGGGGACCATAAGACCTGTGGACCATAAAAACTAACTTCGCATTTTTAGGACCAACTTAACTTATTTGACTAACTAAATTTAGTACGGGCATACCCCCACTAGGGGTAGCCCGAACGGGGCTTAACTAAAACTTTAACTTTATACTTGACTTCACTTCTACTACCTACTTCTTATCTAATCTTTTTCTAATTTCTTTCCTCTTTAAATATTAAATTTTCCAGTGTTTGTTTTGCATTTCTACGCGATCCAGTTTGTTTAATGTTTTTATTTTATTATTATAATATAAGAGTAACCTAGAAAATTGTTTCATTTATACTTTTAAAACCTTGACACCTCACGTATATCTTTATTTAGCAAAATTCCCAATGTTAAGTAACCTAATTAAAATGTATGCTTATTTTAAAATTCCCAAAAATGTATATTTTAAAATTCCCAAAATGTATACTTTTTTATACTAGGTGTTCACAATATATCTCCTTATCAAAAATATCTGGCCCCCTTAAAAATCAAACAACGTAATTTTTGGCGATAACCTATAAATACAACCAATTTTATTATATCCTTACATTTTTAGATATTACGAGAACATTCCCAAACCTTTTTGTATTTCAAAAACTCTTTACCTTAGAATAAAACGATAGAACGGTAAAAAATTTTGGGCCAATTGCCAGGTGCCTTTAAGGAGTATTACAGAATTGAACGCTGATTTAGGATCTTGTTGAGTTGTATTTTAGTTTTCTTTACTCTATTTAATTTGGTGTGTTATTAAGTGGGGTCATGTGCAGATACATTATAAAATAACACGGTAATAGTTCGATATAGCGGTTTTCGCTATTATAAGAGATTTTTGAAAAATTCTTTTTCAGGGCGTTTCTATAGGTCGATTATGACACAAATCTGTGTGCGCGTTTTCCAAAATCCATTTCTATAATTTATTATTAATAAAAACATATTACGGGACGGTGGAGTGAACAGGGGTGCTGGGTGGGGACGAAACAGTAGAAATCCTACATTAAACGCCCAAAAACAGTATTTCACAGTACACACCGCACTTTCTGTTTACAAAAATGTCCAAAAAATTGTTTAAAAAAATTAAAAATAAATAATAGTACAACAATCCCGCCATGGCTGTCACTGCATAAAAAGAAGAGTTCGCAATAAAACTGTAAATGTCTTGCAATGTTGCCAAATAAAGTAAGAAAGTGTCAATAGCTTAAAAAAAGGAAGATACAGGACAAAATTCATATGAAAAATTAAGTTATTCCTTCTTCCTATTATAATTTGTAGAGAAAAAAGGAAAATACCTAAACATAAAGAAGGAGGCATTTCTACAAAAAATACCATTGTTTCTCATGGAAATGGTGGATAATCCCCGAAATAGGCTTGGTGTTAATTCTTCATAAGAAGTTTGGCAACGCTGCTTCTATCAAGAATGTCATTTTTATAATGACGAACTTCATGTTATCAGCTGACCAAAATGAATTTTCCTTCTTTAATTAATGGCGGACGAGATATCTCATATGTGTGGGATAGTTTTTCGAAAAATTTAATACTTTTCAAAATTAATTTACATTTTTCATGTGCCCCGAGTGCAGTGTAATAATGTTTTCTTGTGTTTGACGTTGGATTTATACTGTTTTGTCCCCACCCAGCACCCCTGTTCATTCCACCGTCCCGTAAATATGTTTTTATTAATAATAAATTATAGAAATGGATTTTGGAAAACGCGCACACAGATTTGTGTCATAATCGACCTATAGAAACGCCCTGAAAAAGAATTTTTCGAAAATTTCTTATAATAGCGAAAACCGCTATATCGAACTATTACCAATAACACAAACAGTAATGTGTTAGCTATTAAATTTAAAAAAATTAATTTATTAAAAGTGATCTTTCATAATAGAGTGAGCATCTAAAGAAAGAAACAAAATCATTTAAAAATTGAGTAATAATTTTTAAACGAACGCTTGAAAACGTTTTAATTTATTAATTGTGTGTTATTTAGTAAAAAGTGTGCAGATAAATACAAAATAACATAAAAGAGGGTATGTTACATCAATTTACTATTAATTACTAATTAATGAAAAAAAACTTTTAATCTACTTTGGCAGTCTTCTAGAAATCGCCTTAAATATGGAGAACATTTATAACTCTAATTACAGTTTCTTGTAGAATAAAAGAAAAATAATAAAATATTTTTTAAAATCTTTTACCGTAGATTTAAAAAAGAGGGAAAATAATTTCGCAGATAATAGAGGGTCTTAAAAGATTCCGAAAAAAATTTACCACAAATTTTGGGTGCCAAAATATGACAATTTAACTCAATTTATCCTCAGTTCAAAATAAATCTTTTTGTATATAAAGTGTCAAAAATTTAACCTGGTTTTTGTTTTTATAAATAATTTTGTTAAATATTGGTATATCATATTTTGCTAGAAAAAATTTTGCATGGTAAAAAATAGTTTTTGCATTTAATATTACACCAGAGGGCGCCAGATGCAGTAACTTACATACTTTTAAAACAGAACCTACCTTGCTGAGTCACCCTGTATTTACCCTTTTCATGAATATTCATATTCTTCAACTTTTGCTTACGTGGTTAAAGTTGATTTTAGCAGCCAGTTTTTAAAAATTACTTTCTGCATGGCCATGTCTAAACTATACTGGGTGTTTCGAAACAAGATTATTTTAAGAAAAAAATCTTTGTCTTAAATGTATTTACCTCTGGAATTTTTTTTTCACTTTGATACCCTGTATCTTATTTATTATTAACTTTTGGATATAGGTATGTTTGGTTAAATCCTAATATTTTGATATAAGCAATATATGGGTTTTTGTGGACCATTAATTAGCGGAGACCCTGTATAGTTTAGCCCTGGCTATACAGAAAATGATTTTTTTAAATGTACTTATTTAAAAACTGGCGCTTTAATCAACTTTATCAAGTTTACCTTTGGTAGAAAAAGATGTTAAAGAATAAAAAAATATTACAAACCTAAATACAGAGTCGCTTAATAAAGTTATTATCATTATATTTAATCATTTTTTTATTTCTGCGAGATACCGCAGGTAGCGTCCTTTAGAATTTACATAAAATTAGGAGCAGATTATAATTTTTCATTCCAGGAAACCCCCTTGAGTCAAATATTGTTACAATACACCAATTATTAGAATTTTTCTGCATATTTTAGAATCACCCTGTATATAGATGTACAAAGAAAAAAAGAAGAGTTCCGCAATAAAACTGTAAATGTCTTGCAATGTTGCCAAATAAAGTAAGAAAGTGTCAATAGCTTAAAAAAGAAAGATACAGGACAAAATTCATATGAAAAATTAAGTAATTCCTTCTTCCTATTATAATTTGCAGAGAAAAAAGGAAAATACCTAAACATAAAGAAGGAGGCATTTCTACAAAAAATACCATTGTTTCTCATGGAAATGGTGGATAATCCCCGAAATAGGCTTGGTGTTAATTCTTCATAAGAAGTTTGGCAACGCTGCTTCTATCAAGAATGTCTTTATAATGACGAACTTCATGTTATCAGCTGACCAAAATGAATTTTCCTTCTTTAATTAATGGCGGACGAGATATCTCATATGTGTGGGATACATTTTTCATGTGCCCCGAGTGCAGTGTAATAATGTTTTCTTGTGTTTGACGTTGGATTTATACTGTTTTTTCCCCACCCAGCACCCCTGTTCATTCCACTGTCCCGTAAATATGTTTTTATTAATAATAAATTATAGAAATGGATTTTGGAAAACGCGCACACAGATTTGTGTCATAATCGACCCATAGAAACGCCCTGAAAAATAATTTTTCGAAAATTTCTTATAATAGCGAAAACCGCTATATCGAACTATTACCAATAACACAAACAGTAATGTGTTAGCTATTAAATTTTAAAAAATTAATTTATAAAAAGTGTTCTTTGATAATAGAGTGAGCGTCTAAAGAAAGGAACAAAATCATTTAAGAAATAATTAATAATTTTTAAACGATCGCTTGAAAACGTTTTTATTTATTAATTGTGTGTTATTTAGCAAAAAGTGTGCAGATAAATACAAAATAACATAAAAGAGGGTATGTTACATCAATTTACTATTAATTACTAATTAATAAAAAAAACTTTTAATCTACTTAGGCAGTCTTCTAGAAATCGCCTTAAATATGGAGCACATTTATAACTCTAATTACAGTTTCTTGTAGAATAAAAGAAAAAATAATTATATATTTTTTAAATCTTTTACCGTAGATTTAAAAAGAGGGAAAATAATTTTGCGATAATAGAGGGTCTTAAAATGATTCCGAAAAAAATTTACCACAAATTCTGGGTGCCAAAATATGACAATTTAACTCAATTTATCCTCAGTTCAAAATAAATCTTTTTGTATATAGAGTGTCAAAAATTTAACCCGCTTTTTTTGCCAGAAAAAATTTTGCATGGTAAAAAATAGTTTTTGCATTTAATATTACACCAGAGGGCGCCAGCTGCAGTAACTTACATACTTGTAATGGTGTGTGAATAAGAAGGAGTAGGGGTCAAGGTACAATAAGCCTTCAGGCTGCAGTGCACCACCTAGGGGGACGGTCGTCGGGCCTGGGTGGGATGACCCCGAAAGGGCGAAAAAAAAACTTACATACTTTTAAAACGAACCTACCTTGCTGAGTCACCCTGTATTTACCCTTTTCATGAATATTCATATTCTTCAACTTTTGCTTACGTGGTTAAAGTTGATTTTAGCAGCCGTTTTTAAAAATTACTTTCTGCATGGCCATGTCTAAACTATACTGGGTGTTTCGAAACAAGGTTATTTTAAGAAAAAAAAATGTATAATGTATTTACTTCTGGAATATTTTTTTCACGTTGATACCCTGTATCTTATTTATTATTAACTTTTGGATATAGGTATGTTTGGTTAAATCCTAATATTTTGATATAAGCAATGTATGGGTTTTTGTGGACCATTAATTAGCGGAGATCCTGTATAGTTTAGCCCTGGCTATACAGAAAATGATTTTTTAAATGTACTTATTTAAAAACTGGCGCTTTAATCAATATTTATCAAGTTTACCTTTTGTAGAAAAAAGATGTTAAAGAATAAAAAAAATATTACAAACTTAAATACAGAGTCGCTTAATAAAGTTATTATTATTATATTTGATCATTTTTTTATTTCTGCAAGATACCACAGGTCGCGTCCTTTAGAATTTACATAAAATTAGGAGCAGATTATAATTTTTCATTCCAGGAAACCCCCTCGAGTCAAATATTGTTACAATACACCAATTATTAGAATTTTTTCTGCATATTTTAGAATCACCCTGTATATAAGTGTACAAAGATAAAAGAGTAAGAAAGAGTATTTTAAACAATAATAATAATAAAAAAAAGATAAGAATTAATGTTAAAATAATATATAATTTGTCTAACACGATAGGTTTTAAAACAAAACACAAAATTTCCCATTAAATTCCATTTTTAATATCGCGAAAATTACAAAATTAATTACATTCAAGCGTAGCGACAGTTAATTCATTTCGAGTCTCGGATTTGCAACGACCCGTGCGTAAAATCCAACACCCTGTGTTTCCGTTTCGTTATAGCACCCGATTTAAACGTTGATTATAATTTTGAAACGTATAATCCACATTCAGTTGTGGTTTCACAATATTTCATGTTGCGATTGTAATCTAAATAATATCACGATTGTAGACATTTCATTTAAAGATTATATTTGATAAAAGGTTTATATGTATTTAGATTCTGTTTAACGCCATTTAGGAATAGTATTTTACATTACAAGTGTGGAAAATGACTAATTTCACATGAGTGGGAATATTGTAGCACGAGGCGTTAGCCGAGTGCGACAAACCCACGAGTGTAAGCAAGTAATTTTCACACGAGTACTGTACACTATTTTTCCTACGACCACAAATTATTCACCAAAAAAATAAAATTAAAGTTTGTCTTTACAGAAAAAATGAAAAACAATTGAGAACTTTGCAACACTAGGGTGATTTTTACTTTGTAACACTAGTGTCATATGTACTTTTCCTCACTGCTATATTATACTGTTTTGAAAATATTTTTACATCGAAAATCACCTACCTAGAAGCATTATATAACTTTCTTCACTTAATAAAAATTGTATGGTTTGGTTAGGTAATAACGGTAATAGTTTAATACGGTTTTCTACTGGCGCATATCCATCTAGATTAGAGTAATTTTTATCCTTGTATATCAAAATGTCACAGCTAACTGGTATTTTTATTGTTGTTCATAAATATGAGGCGAAAATAATGTAACAATGTTTAAAAATATATTAGCATCTAACTAGCAAACGGATTAACCGAAAAATCTAAAGTTTTTACCATGTACGTAGATTTGCATGCTCTTCAATAAACTTCAATAGAATTTTTCTCTAAAATAGTTAGGGAGCCAATAATTGACCCCATTAAAAATTACACGGGATTTCCTATGTCCCGCTCGGCGATGCATCCACCCGGTATATTTGCAACTACAATTGGTAAAATGAAATTATGTTACACTATTAAAGCTCGTGTCAAAGGCACATACATAAAATTTAAAATAATATTATTCGCCTGCGGCTCGGGATAATTTTTAAAATGTTCTTGACCTCGAAAAAATTTCCAAAATAAATTTAGCACTGGTGGTATTACAACTGATAACTTAATTTGTTAAAAGAAATATGTTAAAGTTTATTTGGTTTTTGGGAATTTAAATTTAAACAAAATAATATCTGGCTTTTCTCCATAGGTTTAGTTCTCGTTCTGGCAGTCCCGTTAAGATTTTATTTTATGTGATTATGACAAAATAATTTCAAATTAAACATTGTTTAGAGTTAAACAAAATATTATTTGGCTCTTCTCCAGAATAAAATTAAAAAGTTTATTTAACATTTTAAGAAAATTAAAACTTTTATACATTATGAAGAACTATTCTGCTCTTACATAATAAAATTAAAGCTTATGATAACTTTAAAAGAAATAAAATAATGAAATATTTAATATTAAGTTACCTACAATACAAAGGTTTCAATCTATAAACAAAGGCTCATTAGTACTCGGTTGAAATTATTTTAATCCAATAAAATAGAATTTTAACAAGACACCAGATACTTCATTTTTATTTCTTTTAAAGTAATCATAACTTTTATTATATTGTGTAAGGGCAAAATAGTTCTTCATAATGTATTAAAAGTTTTAATTTTTTTAAATGTTAAATAAAATTTTTTAATTTTATTTTAGAGAAAAGCCTAAAAATATTTTGTTTAAATTTAATCTCCCAGAAAACAAATAAAGCATAAAATAATTTATTATATAGCTAAACATTTTTTACTATTCTTTTATCTGGTTAAGATACCTAATAGGTGTATCTTTTAACAGTTAATTTTTTCAAAAGTAATGTCAAACTCTAAAATGTCCATCAGACATTTCATTTTTTTTTCTAACAAGTTTATCAGTAAGTTTTAAGGTAAACTGTTAACCACATTTTTGGTAAACTATTTACTACATTTTTGAGACGCAACCATTGGCCTAGTTCTCGTCTGGCGTCTTGTTAAGATTTTATTTTATTGGATTAAAATAATTTCAACCGAGTGCTAATGAACCTTTGTTTAAAGATTGAAACCTTTGTATTGTAAGTAACTTAATATTAAATATATTCAATATTTTATTTCTTTTAAAGTAATCATAACTTTAATTATATTGTGAAAGAGCAGAATAGTTCTTCATAATGTATAAAAGTTTTAATTTTCTTAAAATGTTAAATAAACTTTTTAATTTTATTCTGAAGGAAAGCCAAATAATATTTTGTTTAAATTTAATCTCCCAGAAAACAAATAAAGCATAAAATATTTGTTTAATAAATATGTTCCTTTTTGAATAAATACTTCAATACACAAGTGTATTGATTCTAATTCTTTTGTTTTACCCGCCAAGATGTTCGAATAAAACACCGGCCATCCAATATATCCCAAACATATCATCCGTGGTCCGTGACAACATATCACGTGATACTTTGCTTACTAGATGCACTTTTGCGGTCATCAATCAAGGTCTCAATCAGCGTAAATAGCTCAGTCGGGAAGCGTAATTGCTACATCGATCACCAGAGTGCGCCACTGTGGACAACACAAAGAATATGAGTACATAAATCTCACTTTCTGCGGTCAGAGTGAATTATTGTGATTGTACAAGCAAAAGTCGGTTTTATTAGTTTTTTTGGAAATTTATTGTCATTAACCGGGGTACATATGTATATTCTTTGAGATTTAGCTTTTTCTGCAAATTTACGTAAACATAAGTAAAAAAAACCTTTTTTTCGTGACGGGAAAAATGTTTGTTATTGTATCTTTGTTAACAGGTACTAAAATGTGACTTTTCATAAAATTACTTTTTTCCGTGGGAAAAAAGTACACATACACGTAAGTAAAAGTAAATTTTTAATTTTAGAATAATTTATTATACAGAACTTACATTTTCCTATATTAGAGTCCAGTTAGATATTGACTTTATACAGGGTGTTCATTTAAAACTTTCCACTCAAGTTATCTTCAAAACGAGACAGATTTGAGAAAATCGCCGAAACACGTCAAGATATTTATTGAGGGAAAACGTTTTTACAAAAAATAGGACGGCAGTACGGTAAATTGAATAATTCAAAATTTGCATATTTTTTTCTAACGGGACACTAGAGCTTGTCAGATTGGTTTCTTCAAAAGTTATTTTATATTTTTTGTATAAAATGTACAGAGGAGCCAATCATTAACCCCTATAAAATTTACATGGGATTTCCTATGTTCCCGGTAGGTTTGGCAAAAAAGATGTGAAATGATTAAACTGGGAAATATTAAAATATTTTGTAATAAAAATTACTTTTTATTAAGACATTTTTTTATCTTTGGACAAACCACGAAGGCTAAAAGCCTAAATACTAACGTACCGTGGGTGTCTTAAGCGAGGTAAGAGGGAGTTTGTTGACACGGGACTTAAATACTTGAAGATTTGGGGGAAGGAAAGACCTCCGCGGGCAGCAGGTTCCACAGTCTAGAAACTCTAGGGATAAAAGAACCAACAAAGTGGGAAGTTCGGGGCCTGTCCAGTTGGACCGTATAGGTAGTAGCATACGCGCGGAACCACGAGTTTTTCTGTTAGGAACCGTGAGTGGAGGAACTATACTGGACAATTCATCAGAGCAGAAGCCATGGAAGTACCTATAAAAAAGCGAACAAAACCCCTACAGCCCGACGATGGGCAAGAGAGGGAAGCCTTTCTGTAAGTGAAGGATCATTAATGAGACGAATAGCTCTTCTTTGAATAGATTCAAGAATGCTTAGGGTTGTGAGGGACGCCATGCCCCAGATATAAGAGGAATATTCCAAGGGAGGTCGGATTTGGGAAACATATAAAGTGTATAAATTAGAAGGGAAGAAATACTTTTTGGCTCGAAAGAGAAATCCAAGCTTTTTGAGGCTGCCGTGGCTATAAATACAATGTGTTTATGCCAGTCAAGGTTACTTTCAAATGTGACGCCCACAAGATTGAATGTGTCTTTGCTGTGTAAAACTTGGCCGCTCATAAGTAGAGGATGAGTATTTGATGACTCTTTTCGCGACAAGAATATGATTGTGTTTTGGATGCATTAAAATGGACTAGATTTTTGACGCCCCAATCCAATATTAAATTAAGATCCTGCGAAAGAGAAATCTGCATCGCTCTGCGATTGTTTTCCAAGTCAGGTTTAGTGATGGGTTTAGGAACCTGAAAACTGGAGTGAAGGGTACTATCGTCGGCGAAACTATGAATGGAATTAGTTGTGGACGAGAGAAGGTCGTTGATGTGAAGAAGGAACAATGTTGGTGCCAGAACTGAGCCCTGAGGGACTCCAGCATTTACTTGGTGAAAGCTTGAAGAATGGCCGTCCACAATAACTGATATACGACGATGAGATAGATAACTAGAGAGCCAAGTACAGAGTTTATTTGAAAGACCATAAGAGGGAAGTTTATTAAGAAGTGCGGCATGCCAGACCTGGTCAAAAGCTTGGATATATAGGATATATTAAAAGCAACGATCTGGGACTCACCTAGAAACTCAAGAGACTTATTCCAGCAGTGAAAACGAAGGAAAGAAGATCTGCTGTAGATCTTTTGTGGCGAAATCCATACTGCCTGTCATGCAAAATTTTGTGTTTTTCTGAATACTTAAAAATTTGTAAATTAATTAATTTTTCCATTACTTTACAAAAAACTGAGAGAATTGAAATTGGTCTATAGTTAGGTGCAAGAGGTTTAGATCCTTTCTTTGGAATAGGTTGAACACGTGCAGCTTTCCAGCTTTCCGGAAAGACACCTGTGTCGTAAGAAATTCGAAAAAGCCGAGTTAAGATTGGTGTTAGTTCTGGAGCACATTTTTTTAAAACGATTGCTGGTATGCCATCCAGCCCAGACGATTTCTTGGTGTTAAGGGAAGAAAGGATACGCTTAATGTGTTTTACCTCAAAACATACCATTTTTCTTTCTAATTTAAAAACATCATTAGGTTTTTTTTCCTATTTTTAACAAAAAAGCGGTTTAATTGCAACTAACTGCAGATTTAAACAATTTTGTTTTTTGACTAATAACAAACTTACTCAAAGTGATCACTAAAGGTATTTGACCCTTTATACCTTATATTTACAATAGGCAGTTTTTCAGTTATCGATTAAAATACATCAATATTTAAAAGTATGGTACAATAAATGATTGATTACAATGCGGTCAGTCCTAGAAAAAAGTAATTAAAATTCCTGTAATCAATAACTAAATTACACAGCAGCGCTAGGGCGAATAATTACATGAAATTAAATCGCAAAACTAAAATTATTTTGAATTTGTCTTTACACTTGTAAACACTATTTCATTATTTTAAATATTTTAATTTTAATTTTGTAAATATAAATAAACAGCTTTTGAGTTTTATAAAAATCAGCAAATAAATTAAATTTAAATATTTCAAGTTTAAAATAATTAAAGTTTCTCATTTTTTTACGCCAAGTCTACTTAAATTACGTGTAAGGAAAAAAGTAAAAAAATATTTTAATAAAACAAAAAAAATTACCATATAATTTTAAGGATCTGCGAGTTAAACAATTTTCCAGGCAAAAATCTCGTTCATTTTAATGCATTCAAAACACAATCATGTTCCTTGTCGCGAAAAGACTCATCAAATACTCATCCTCTACTTATGAGCGGCCAAGTTTTACAAAGCAAAGACACCTTCAATCTTGTGGGCGTCACATTTGAAAGTAACCTTAACTGGCATAAACACATTGTATCTATTGCCACGGCAGCTTCAAAAAAGCTTGGATTTCTCTTTCGAGCCAAAAAGTATTTTTCCGCTTCTAATTTATACACTTTATATGTGTCTCAAATCTGACCTCCCTTGGAATATTGTTCTCATATCTGGGGCATGGCGTCCCCCACAACCCTAAGCATTCTTGATTCTATTCAAAGAAGATTAATGATCCTTCACTTACAGAAAGGCTCCCTCTCTTGCCCATCATCGGGCTGTGGGGGATTTATCGCTTTTTATAGGTACTTCCATAGCTTCTGCTCTGAAGAATTGTCCAGTATAGTTCCTCCACTTACGGTTCCCAACAGAGAAGCTCGTGGTTCCGCGCGTATGCATCCTTATACGGTCCAACTGGCCAGGCCCCGAACTTCTTACTTTGTTCGTTCTTTTATCCCTAGAGTTTCTAGATTGTGGAACCCTAACTGCTGCCCGCGGAGGTCTTTCCTTCCTCCCAAATATTCAAGTATTTAAGTCCCGTGTCAACAAACTTCCTCTTACCTCACTTAAGACACCCACGGTACGTTAGTATTTAGGCTTTTAGCCTTCGTGGTTTGTCCAAAGATAAAAAATTTAACAACCACAGGGTCAAATGTGTTTAACCATTAAAACAAACAACTGCAAGTTTATTATTTTTAACACACAACGATTTTGGAAGGAGATGAGTAAAAACTGACTTGAAAATCTGGTTGTTCTCATTGTAGACTGTATATTTTTAGAAAGGGAGATGTACGCTTTCTTTTAAAATATATATATATTTTTTAAGTGATTTGCTATAACTGTCCAAAACCCCATCTGAGTAACGTATCCCAGGTCACGTATTTGGTCCAGAAAAAATACGTTGTCATAATATTATAAAAAAACTACTAGCTTGCCTTTTTATTTTAATTTTTAGAATTAATTTCCTTTACAATAAATAAGCCATTGTGTGTATTATTTTATCATGAATTAGGAAAAAATATTCTTTTTATTTAATGTTTATTATTTTTATTTTTGAGTGCATTTTTTAATATTATATCTTTAATCTTTAAAAATAATTACAGACATGCCAACCAAACGTTCCTACAGGGTGACTCCGAAAGGTACAGAACGAATTCTTAACTCTAAAATATGACGATCTTAGCCAACTTATCATCAAAAGTGGATAATTTTAAATATACAGGGTGTTAAAAATTTATTCCGGTTTTAGTTTTTTCTTTTCATGAATAATTTGGTTTTTATTTACTCCATTATTACAAAAATTCGGCTATAAGGAGTTTTGGAAAGTAGGAAATAAGTATCTGCTATCAATTTTATTGTACACTCTAGGGGACGCCACCTGCGGTACCTTGCTCAAAACAAAATTACTTTTTGAGCCACTCTGTACGTAATTTTTAATTAAAAATTAATTTTTAACATATGTTTAATAAAAAAAATATACTTGGTAAAAGTTAATTTAAGCAGCTGTTTTTGAGAATTTTAAAAATCGCTTTCTGTATGACTATGTCTAGGGTATACAGGGTGATTAGAGATTAGATGCAAATCTTATTAAGTGTTAATTTCTAGGTACTTTTAGGAAGAAAAGTTTAATTATGCCTTTGTCAAAAATGGCCTATTTTTTAAAGTACATGAAAATACATTTTAAAAAAATGGGCTTTTTTACCACATTGTATCTTAAAGTTTAGCCATTTAGGACATAGGTTTATTTCAACTTTTTTATTTACGTGAGATTTACACTTCTAAAAGATTAGCGAGCATGGTGTAGAGGCTAACGTATCGGCCTCTCACCGCAGCGATCCGGGTTCGAATCTCGGTTCTTTCCACGGATTTTTAATAGCTCGTCACCTCACAGATGGTAATGGCAAAGCCTCTGTGTAGTATTCTGCCAATTTCAGATAGTAGTTATTTTAAAAAATAACGTCCGTGGTGGCACTACCGCGTTGTCTAAAAGGTGCTGTAAAATGCAAAACTGTAGGTTTCAGTGCTTGGATTACGTTGACGGAACAGGGTAAAAATGGGTTAAACATCCAATAACCCGGCACTCACGGTACTTTGGTATTTAGGCATAAACCTTCGTGCGATGTTAAAAAGATTTTAAAAAAAATTAGCGCTCAATGGTAAAACAACCTTGGCAATGGTCATAAAAAAGTAATTTTTCTAAATTCAGATATTTTAGAAAGGCTATGTAAATTAATTTTTACTATAAAAACCATTTTTACGCAAAATATGTTAAAGAATGGGATATTGTATACAAAAGTTACATACAGAGTGGCTTAAAAAAGTTAAATCGTGTTTACTTTGTGCAAGATACTGCAGGTGCCACCCTCTAGAGTTAACAATAAAATTAATAACAGATTCTTATTTTTTATTTTCTAAATCTCCCTATAGCTAAATCTTGTGACAACACACCTAGAATTAACAAAATTATTTATAAAAAAATTAAACCTGAATAAATTTTTAACACCCTGTATCTCCGAAATCGTACACTTTTGGACTAAGGTTGAGTTGGGTTAGGTCGTCATATTTTAGTCTTAAGAATTTGTGGTAGCTTTTTCCCGCATCTCTAAAAGTCACCCTGTAGAACTATTTTTTTTTAATACACTATAATACACTATAATACACTACTGGACAAAAAAACCGGACAAAGAAAATTTTGTTTAAATTCAATCTTCAATAACCTTTCGGTTTTTGACCGATTTTAAGTATCTTCTTGTCCAGTGGTAGCTTCTTTTAATTAAGATCATTATTTAATATGGGGATTGCAAAAAGTTTTATAGGATTAAATGTTATACAGAAAAGAGCCAAATGTTCTATTTTTGGCCCAAAATTTCGAATACCCTATAGAATAATTTACCATCACATTTTTTACAAGTGTATGGGTTTTTGAAGCCTTATCTTTTCTTTACATTTCTGTTCCTAATTAATATCGGTATCTCTATTCTAAAAGAAAACACTAATTTTTAAAAATACAATCAAATTTTGGTGTAGTTATACACCTTTCTAATTTTTTTATTTTTTAGGTTAAAAAATAAATTTAAATATTAGTTTGTTAAGTTGGTTTCGTAGTTTCCAAGTCAATAATTAGATTTTTGTCATCTTATAAGATATACAGGGTATGACAAAAAGTGTGACTTTAAAAAAGTAACACCCTGTATAGTATATCACCAGTAAAAAGATATTTTAAAGACCTTTTAAAAATAATGCTACATTTGATACACTTATCTTTATAACTGTTAGAAATATGGACATCCTAATTCTAAGTTTCCCCAATATGATTTCAATATAGCGTATATTACCTTTGTAATTAAAAATGAAAAAGATTTTTTAAAAGATATTTTAATTCAAAATAATAATCCTCTTGATTTTATAAATAATTGTTTTTATGAATTTGAAAATCCAAAGACAAAATCAAAATAGACCTATTACAAATTTATTTTTACCATACATTCCCGGACTATCAAATAAAATTCAACGAATAGGAAATAAATTTAATATTCGCACAATCTTTAAAACACAAAACACCATTAGATCTCAATTACCAAAAACAAAATCATACAACTTAAATGAAAATACAAAAACTGTCATTTATAAAATACCTTGCGTATGCGATAAGTTTTATATAGGTGAAACTTGTAGACCATTAGCCAAACGCATAAAAGAACACAGATCATACATTAAAAACACAGAATTTCATAAATCAAAAATCTGCCAACACTTATTTGATAACAATCATAGAATAAACTGGAATGCTTCGAGCATTTTAGCAAAGGAAACTTGTTCTAAAAACGCAAAATCAAAGAAAGTGCGTATATATTATTAAATAAAGATAATTGTGTAGCATCAATTTCAGTTAATTTAAATAACACTTGGTTGCCTTTGCTCGATACTCAAGTATCTTCAGGAAAACTAAAAATCAACTAACTTATTACTTTTTTGTCTTACAAATATGGATGGTGGAGGGGAGGATAACCATCTTTTATGGCGGACAAGTTGAAAAAGTGGTCACCGGAATGTAGCAAATTGGGATGGCGCCACGTAGCCAGTGGAGGGATTTTGTTATTTCTTTCCTTTTTTATTTGGTATCTTTCTGTCCTTTCTCATTTTGTATCTCACTCTAATAATTCATGCTCATTGGTTAAAAATCTCCTCTGGCTACTGTGGCGCTACCTTAAGTTGCTCCTTTTCGACGGACACTTTTTAAAACATTCAGATGGTTATCCTCCCCTCCACCATCCATAGTTACAAATAATAAATACACCAATTACTTATGTCACTCATGACACATATGTCAAACTATTTTCAGTTTGAGATACAAAAATAATCTAAATTTTAATCATTTTTAATTTAAATATTAGTTAATATTTTATTTTTATTTTTTAACTAAATTTTTAACTTGACAACGGTGGCAGACTTGCCACCAAAACGTCGTTTTTAATTAGATTTTTTGGGTTTTTTGGGGGTTTTCTTTTATTTTGTTTCAGGCGACAGGCCAGTTCATAGGGGTCAATAGGGCTGAACAGGGTCAGCTCGTATACCCCGGGACCAGGACCGAAGCGGTCCCATTCTTTCCAGGCGTGTACTCAACAAGAAGACCATCCTTTATAATTAAATTGCATTGTTTTCTTTAAAAATTTGTATTTCTTTTAGAATAGAGATATCGATATTAATTAAAAACGAAAATTAAAAAAAAGAAGATGAAGCTTTAAAATACAATATTCTGAAAAAAACTTGTAATGTTAATTTATTCCACAGGGTGTTCGAAAATTTAGGTCAAAATGCAACATTCGGCTCTTTCCTGTATAACACCCAATCCCATAAAACTTTTGCAATCCCCATAATAAATAATAATTTATGAAAAAAGGTACAACTAAATCAAAAGCTAATTGAAAACGATCAAAAATCCAAAAAGTTATATAGGATTAAATTTGAACAAAATTATGTTTTTTTTTTTTTGACTGGGAGGGTATATTTTATTCTATTTTAAATAGTATTTGTCCGAGTTTAACATAAATTTTAGGACCTCCCTGTGTAACGGTAACAGTGCTAGTATTTCAGAACTGCTCTATTAAGACAGCTCCTTTTATATCGTTTAAAAACATCCTTTATTTCCGCATTTTTATTTTCCCAATTTTATTTTTATCACAGCATTTCTTGTCTACAACTTTAAGAAGAAACATTAAACTTGCCCGTATCTGGCGGAGTCCCGCAAGGTTTAAAAATGACCCCCATCGCTTCACTATGAGCACTTTTTATTACGTTGCAAATAAATTAAAACAGATAAAGAAGATATCTTTGTTTTTCTTTATATTCTTAAAGGTTTATTTAAGACATTGGGTAATTTGGTTTGCTTCTTTACAAAGAAAATGCTACTGGGTAAGGGATTTGTGGTTATTTGGCACATAAAACACGACATAGGAGTTTAGAGAAAAATCTTAACACTAAAATAACTTGAAAAATAACTCTTAGGAGATTGGCTATTAAAATTAGGCAACTTGGCAACGTTGCAATTTAACGCCCTCATCGGACACTTTTTAAACACTTTTAGAGCACTATGACATTCCTTGGTCATATTTTGCTTGCTGTTGTTCAGTTAATATTGTAGTTTTTAATACCGGGTGTTTTACACAGGTGGTTTTCCCATTTACTTTATTTATCTTTTACAATAGAAAAATAAAATTTGGTATATAGGTATATGACAAAGTTGTTGTGGATTGATTAATCTATTCACTCTTTTTTTTATATCTTTCGACAATCCGTACCGTGGGTGTCTTAAACAGGGTAAGAGGAAGTTTATTAACACGGGACTTAAAAACTTAAAGATTTGGGGGAAGGAAAGACCTCCGCTGGCAGTAGTTTCCACAGTCTAGAAACTCTAGGGATAAAAGAACGAACGAAATGGGAAGTTCGGGGCCTGTCCAATTGAACCGTATAGGATGCATACGCGCGGCACCACGAGTTTCTCTGTTGGGAGCTGCAAGAGGAGGGACTACACTGGATAATTCGTCCGAGCAGAAACCGTAAAAGTATCTATAGAAGAGCAATAGATCTCCCACAGCTCGACGATGGGCAAGAGAAGGAAGTCTTTGAGTAAGTAAAGGATCATTAATAAGACGAACAGCCCTTCTTTGAATGGCATCAAGAATGCTGAGGGTTGTAGGGGATGCCATTCCCCAGACATGAGAGCAATATTCCAGAGAGGGTCGAATTTAGGAGACTTACAAAGTGTATAAATTGGAAGGGAAAAAATACTTTTTGGCTCGGAAAAGAAATCCAAGGTTTTTTGAAGCCGCGGTGGCTATAGTTTTTATTCTTTTGTATTACTTCGAATTTAACCAAAAATGGCTGCTTCTTTAAAATTTTAAATGTCATTACAAGTATATTGTGTCTTATTTTGATAGAATATGACATTCTAAAGACAATGACACCTCTTATGTCATTTTTTGACATTCCTGCTGTCAAACATTTATTTTTTTAAATTTAAACTTAGAAAACGGCAGGATTTAATATCCTACCGCTGGACAACGAAACTTGTCTAATAAGTAGACGCTGGTTTTCTATGCTATTCACCACGACTCGATACAGCCTCACTGAGGAGTTTCTGTAAGGCAGGCGAAACCGGTCTGGGGAGAGAGTCGTGGTGGATAGCATAGAAAAGCAGGACGTTTTCTTTTAACTGTCTTTAAAGGGAGTAAAATATTTTGTATATATATATATATCGATGCCATGGCTGGTTGTTTTTGAATTTCTTGGTGAGATGGCAGCGGTTGTCTGTATTATTTACAGTCAATCGGGGCATCATCAAGGTGCCTACGATCTGAAGCGGCTATGACAAGTCTTAACGAAGACGAAACACGTGTCGCCGTCTTGGTCGGGCCCGGGGTATGCCATTTTCTTTGGAGACTCCGTAATTTTTGAACAACCAACCATGGTAGCCAAATTCTTACAGGTTATTATTTCTTAATTTATTTTTTACTGTCATTGATGACCCATATGCCCAAAGAATTTTACCTTTTATTAATATTTTATATATATATATATATATATATATATATATATATATATATATATATATATATATATATATATATATATATATATATATATAATAAAATATATATAATAATAAAAAAAACTTTAAATTTTATAAATAAAGTCATAGTAATTGTTCAAATTTATTTATCTTTTTAATTATTACAATGTTTTAATACATCCGTATTATTTAAGGTAACATATTTTATTAACTAATAAAAATAGGGTTTGCTAATATACAGGGTTTGTCAAAAATGCAAGGTTTTTTTTAAATTTAAATAGTCAACCGTGTAGCAATACTTTTGTTTTAATACTATATTTAATATCGAATGGTTTTTATCCGGTAAACAGATAAGTGGAAGTAGCTTCCTATTCGGTCAAGACTATTTTTAACGAATTTAAAAGTGTAAGTAGCTACAAATTAAATATACAACGTTACGAAGTTAATGTTTTTAAAACATTAAAAAAAAGACACTTCATGCATGTGTTACATACTATTTTTTTCCACAATCATCTAAAATTTTCCAAAATACCACTTCATACAAGTGTTATTATCCTAAACTTATTAATTTTAATTTTTGCAGCACAGACATTATATTGCAACAAAAAATCATACCCTCCTTATTTTTAAAAAACAATTAGTCTCTTCATAACTATGCATTTATTATTTAATTTTTAAAAATTGTATGTACTTACTTTATGTAGAAATAATACTAGAACAGTTTAAATTGCTTTTCAAATTCCTTTAGTCAGCCAAATTCATTATTATAGTTAATTTTAAAACCAGTGACACATGAATTAGGAAATAATGACGAAATCAAAGGTAACTTGACCGTTTGGTTTAGTTAATGTCGCTTTTACTGTTACATTGCATAAATTGATATTTAAGTTTATTGCAGTGAGCATTGAAACAAAACACTAATTTGAAGTGTGAAAAAGCTTCGAAGTATTAAAAAAATACTTTTTTACTACTTTATGTGGTGTACTATAATGAAGTACTTTAACTTTATGTTAACGCTTAAAAAACAGCATTTTTTAACGGTAGTAAAAAAATAATATAAAGATAAGCTAATGTTGTCCCACTTTAGATCGTCTCGTCTCTACGCATTGGTAAAAATTGCTTCAGAAGGTTTTAAAGAAGCGCGACGTGTAAAACTATTTTTTAATAAAAACAACTACATCCGGCGTGCCAAAACTGACAAATTATATGAGCACATCTTTGGTTTTTACTTATAAAAATCTAACGTATACAGGTACGTAGACATGCATATCTAGTTACGAATTCTTTTTGATCCTTAAGGTAAATTTACGCCAAAGATACTGTTTGTCAGTTTCTGCGACATTTGTTTACTGCAGCTATAGGTTGAGGACAGCATGCACGAGACCTTGTTTACCATAGGACTTCACCATTTATTAATTGAAAAAAGAATGACAAGCTTTTTGGGTAGAGAGTTTAATAGCTAAGACACCAAAGCTAAAGAAACGAACAAAGAAATCAATGATGAAACTGTATAAGGATGCTTTGCATAGGTGTTGGATCACGTGTATTTCTCTTGACAGCTGGAGAAAAGAAATTGGCCTTTTTTTGTTTAATTAAGTATCTTAAGTAACTTTACCAACAAAATTTAAGGGGTATTTCTCCAATAAAAATAATATGATTTTATGTCCTCAGCGTTTTTCTTTTGGAAGAATTTAGAAAAGGTTTTTCATTTATTAGAGAAATATTGCACAGTAAAATAAGACCAGGCACTAATAATACCGGTTTTATTTTGACATCTGAGCTTGCGCAAATGCATGGTGGGATAAGGACTCCCTTAATAAGGATAGTGCCTGGCTTTATTTATGTCGGTTCTAGGTCGTGCCTTATGTTGGTCTTATTTTAACTTCGGAACTGTTCGTGTAAACCGAACGGCTGCCGACCACAAAATCCAAAAGTTTTTAGAAATAAAAATACTTAAAACCTTGCTTTTTCACATGTAATTCTGTAATTGTGTAAAATAAAAACCTACAACACAAAACAATAAAGAAACACAACTAAAATATTTGCCCCTTTTTTTTAGGTTAATGGTACTGTCAACATGATTTGCAATAACTCTAAATTATGGGTACAAGCACTATTTAAATAAGGCCGGTATTAATAATTTTTGAGCTTAATAAGGCAACTTGCAATAATTCTCTATTAAGAACGTTTTTACGTATTTACTGGCTAACAATGTGTAATTTAAGGTTTGAAAAAGAGCTCCGAATTGGTCACGAAATGGTCATAAAGGGTTACTAAGTGCGACAAGTTGGTCATCCATACACCAACTTTTACAGCGTATTTCAAATATCAAAGTCATTGAAAATGTTTGTCGTCTTAAATTAATTATACATGGCTAAATCAAAAAGGGTTCAATTGGTCACAAAATGGTCAACATTGGTAGGTATGATTAAATAATTGATTCAGCAAGATTAAAGGAGTTCTGTATTAAATAAAGACATTTATGGACGAAACAGTTTTGTTGGCGGACAAAAAGAAAGTCCGAAAGCCAGTAACAATTTTATTAAAGAATTGGTCATGGGTATTTAATATTTGGTTAAAATAATGGAATAAATACAAAAAGTTTAAAATTTTAAGGTAACCAATTGCTGCATTGGATGGTCATTTCATACTGTAAAAATTGGTCACGAATTGGTTACGATTGGACATTATGTCACGCTAATTGAGCAACAGTAAAGAATAGGATCAAGATACGTTATTTCAAATTCATTAACTGCTACATAAGAATATTTGGCATCTCAATACTGAAGTAAAAAAAATATGTGTAGCAAACAATACTAATATTTAGAACTCATTCAATGCTCTATAAATTAAACACAAATTGGTTACGATTCGTTATTAGGTTACAGTAATTGGTCAGTAGTAAAATGGAATTAAGAGAATTCATTTTAAATATACAGGGGTAGTTTTACACTGATTATCTTGAAACAATGCATGTAACACCTCAATAGCAACATTCAAAGATTATTCAATGCTATATAAATTGGTCACAAACTGGCCATGATTGGTCAGTCAGTCTCAGTGACCTACTGACCAATCGTAACCAATTCTTGCCCACGTTTTTTAGCATAGTTTACATATTGAGGCGCTACATATTGGGGTGCTACATATGTTTTGTTTTAAAACTAATTTTAAACCAGTCCTGTAAATTCTGTCTAAGCACTGACCAATCATTGTTTCCTGCTGACCAACTGTGACCAATTTGTGACCAATTGATATACCACTTAATTATTATAGCTTTTAAGAAGACCTTTCAACTAATGATAAAATATACAGGGTTTTTCATAAAAAACAACTTTGTTTTATACCTTTAAATAACAGTCAACAGAAAAATATAGGTACGCCACTGAATTCTATATAAAAATCCTTATAAGTTACAAATGCCTAATTAAATTGACAAAATTTGAAAAACACACTGTACCTCCAAAACGAATCAACTTAAATACTTTTACCATTGAATTTGTTTAAAGAATTAAAATGAAGATTGCGCAATAAATTTTTTTCTATCTTTTCTAGTTTTTGCTATACCCTGCAAGGACAACGAAAAGGCGTCACCTTGTATAATACAGGGTGGCCCACCATATTCGTCACGTTCTGTAGCTGGATAACCATGGGATTTTTAAAAAAGTAAATACTGGAACATATACAGGTCGGATAAGACCACAGTATAAAATTATTTTACCCTATACAGGGTGTCTCAAAAAGTGTGACGTATCAAAGTTATATTTCTTTAAATGGAACACCCTATATTTCATGGCAGTTTTAGAATCTACTTTAAAAATAACTCAAGTTTGTTTATAGTACCAAGTGTCTAATTTTATTCGTTTTTGTGATAATTGATTTTTTTGAAAAATGCAGAGGTAAAATTAAATTGATTTTACTTTAACACTTTTAACACTTTAAACTTTATAATGTGTAACAAGATTAGAAAAAGTCTGCCATATCATACGTAGGTCAAATCAAGATCAAATATTGTACAGGGTGATCAAAAAATAATTTCAATTTCGCAGAAAATCAAATAGCCATTTCTCTCTTATTTTAAATGGAACACCATGTATTTTTTACGTCACATGATGACAAATAAAATACTCTTTCAAATGGTGTATAGGTTGCCTATACCTATCTTTTGTGCTTTTTAGTAAAATCTGTTTTTACAAATTTTTATGTCCAAATGTTCATTTAGATTAAAGTTGGCTGTGACATAGCAGCCATTAATATTTTCTTAAGAAAATAACAACGACCAATTATTGATTACTAGTGTTTTAGTCAGTTTAAAAGAAATTTTAATGATTTTAAATAAAAACCTTTCTTCTACAACAACAAGCTGATATAATAATGGTAGGATGTGAAAAAAATGCTTTACTTTAGTCTAGAGTTAATCCTAAAAATATTCCAGGAGAAGCCATCTGATAACCTTAATAGTTGCTTTAAAAAATTTGACACAGTAATTATGGATAATGGAAGAAACGAGTTATAGGTCACAGAATGTCGTCATAACTGACCAGAGGCGTTATTGGGATTGTTTAAAAACACAAGTTTTATCATTACAACATTCAGCTGAAATAAGTGTTATTGGAAGTAGCATTATAAACAACTAATGAATTTTTTTGTGAATTTTAAAAATAGGTGCAGATAATACAAAATCTTTTAATTTTGTGCTCTTTTCCAACAAATTTACATTTTGCAATACAGCCTACTTACATTTAAATAGACATTGGGAATAAAAATATGTTAAAACAGAAATTTACTTAAAAAGTATAAAAGATAGGTATAGGCAACCTATACACCATTTGAAAGAGCATTTGGTTTGTCATCATGTGGTATAAAAAAATACAGGGTGATCCATTTAAAATAGGAGAGATATTGCAATTAGACTTTCTAAAAAATAAAAATTATTTTTTGATCACCCTGTATAATCTATGATGTCGATATGACCTACGTATGATAAGGCAGACTTTTCCTAATCTCGTAACAAATTTTAAAGTTTAAGAGGTTTATATTAATAAAATAAAATTAATTTAATTGCACCCCTGCATTTTGAAAAAAATCAAATATCACAAAAACGAATAAAATTAGACACTTGGTACTATTAACAAACTTAAATTATTTTTTTATGTAGAATCTAAAACCGTCATAAAATATAGGGTGTTCCTTTTAAAAAAATATAACTTTGATACGTCACAGTTTTTGAGACATCCTGTATTGAGTAAAATAATTTTATACTGTGGCCTTATCCGACCTGTATGTATATGTTCCAGTATATACTTTTTTAAAACCCCATGGTTATTCAGCTACAGACCGTGTCGAATATGGTGGGCCACCCTGTATATCTCTTTTCCTACATGTTGTACAATATACTTTTTTAGCTGGATTTGTTTTGTTAATATTCATGCATTAAGTCCTATCCATATTCTGTCAGACATACATGCAAGGTCTGGATGAAAGGGTAATACGGTTATGCTTCGGGTATAGTAAATTCTATTTCCCTAAAGTAGGCTCACACTCGGCATCCGCAACTTCATTTTAAATTCAGATGGATTCCGACTTGTCTATAAGGATTATATTTTGATAAGCAAATTATATAAAATAACTAGCTGACCCGGCAAACGTTGTTTTGCCATATAAATAATTTTTAAGTAATTTCTAGCCTAAAAATTAAAAAAATGTTAAGGGTGGACAACCCTTATCACTAAGGGGTATGAAAAATAGATGTTGGCCGATTCTCAGACCTACTCAATATGCTCACAAAATTTCATGAGAATAGGTCAAGCCGTTTCGAAGGAGTACGGGAACGAACATTGTGACACGAGAATTTTATATATAAGATTTGCTAATTTGGTAGCTTGGTAATGCATTACCTGCTTTCTTTTTTATAAGCTTTTTAGCCAATAAAATAAGGTACAAAGTTAAATTACAAAATTAACATATTCTTTATATTTCTGATTATACAGGGTGTTTTCAAAGTTAAATCATTTATTTTAACAGCATGTAGAAATCGTTAAAAGAAGTTGATTTGCCAAAAATCACCTATACACAAGTTGCATAATAAGAGAGTTGGTTCAAAATATTGTTATTGTATTAAAAAAAATAAACATTTAACAAATTTAAATAAACGATAAGACTAGTAAACAAAAAAAGCTAAATTTTACACATAATAACATTCTTATTTTTTTTAACAATAATATGTTTGTGATTTTCTTTGTGGATACCAGGACTTTATTTTTGAAGGCTATAAAGAGTCCTTTCTGCCTCTTGCTTAGTTACCAAAGAAAAAAACTGGTTGGTTATTTTAGTGTAGATCAGGGGTTCCCCAACTTTTTGCAGTTTGCGGTAAACGTAAAGATTTATTAGTTCGTTGGGGCCAACTCACCCGCAATTTGTATACAGTCGTGTCCAAGAACGTGCTGCATATGTACAATGTCTTAAGTATGTGCTTTACAGCTCGCTTTTCAGGAGCTTCTTGCGGTGCTATAGTGTATCAACTATTTTTAAAAGTAGATCGCTCGGTAATGCAGTAACAAAGCAAGCACTGTTGGTTCTCTAGTCTGAAATGTTTGTTTTTGCGCATTGCCTGTTTACATTTATGACTAGCTGATTCTGTATATAAGTTGCTTTTATTTTTGTAACTTAGCTCAGTGAACCAAAAATGTGAGCTAACCAATAAAATAGGTGTAAAAGAAACGATTGATTTTCAAGAACCTCTTAAATGAGAAATTTTGTTTTAATTCAACAAACTTTATATCTCGTACGGCTTTCAAAATTCCACCCACATATTTTAACCTGTACAGTTGGTTCCATGTTTTCTTAACTTCTTTTTACCAATTTATTTTTTCATTACTATGTACACAAGTAAAGAAGAGATTTGAGCATATAACTAACTAGACTAGAGAATTCTAAATCCTTTCTTTGGGAATAAGCTGCACACGTGCAGTTTTCCAGCTTCTTCTTTTCTAAGAAATTTAAAATAGACCTTTTTGCTATAAAATAATATTTTAATTTGTATTTTTTTTATTCGCATGACCGAATTATTGTTTTAACTCTCCTATGCCATTTTTTCGCGCAAGAACTATTTTTCACCAATCTAAATTGTTATTTAACTTTAAAGTTAATTAAAAGTCTGTTAGAAAACACTATGAGTAAAAAAAGGATCTTTAGTAGGTGCTTTTTAAGGTTTTATGAATATATTTTATTAGTTAACTTTTTTAATTAAAAAGCCTTTTTTTAAGCATCCCTAATAAAGTTTATTTTGTATGTTGCTGCGTGGCCTGTTGCCACTTAGACTTTTAAACATATTTATTTAAAAAAACGCGTGCGGAAAAGGCACTTTCGGCACGTGTTAGGAACGCTATTTTTTCTACGAGAGTGTTGAAAAAGTCAAACTAAACAACCATGTGATAATATTTATTTTTATCGCTTAATATTGTTAACAACATTAATCGTAAAATAACAGTTGGTAGCATTTTGCAAATGAATCGCAGAGGCAAGTTGTTGTGGGTAAGTTGCGAAGTTGGAGATTGCCATTGAGGTACGATTAAACCGGTCGTCGTTACAGGTAACAGAGACACATTGTTGCTTGCTAGAAGACGGTACAATGGGCCTTGAGTACGTTTTGCTGTGTTCAAAGGTAGATGAATTTTGGGATAATATTTTGTTTGATAAGTCCGTCTTGAAACTTGTAGGTAGCCTTCTGCAACAGATGATGACTTCTAACCTCCAAGTTTTTAATATTCGTTATGCCTTTGATCTTAATGACACTTTTTAGCATGAAATAACTTGACCATAAGGTATTGGGCTTACATGTTTTAGCAAGTCCGCAAAATATGCGAAAAAACTTCTTCTTTTATACTTTTGATTTTTTTCTCGCCACACCAGCTTGTAAATGCTGTATAATCTTTCTTGTACCTGCGCCTCGACTTGGACGGCAACAAATCTAAATTTGCTATTTCGGCTGTCTTTAGAATGGATTCAGGTGATTCCTCGTCAGAAAACTCCATGGAAAACGTTTTTTATTCAAAATCGACGATACTGATCAGAATGTACTAAAAACACTTTTAATTATCGATGACTTTTATTGACATTGATCTTTTATAATATGGACAACGGCACCTGTTAAAATTAAAAATCTGACAAGCAAATTTAATATATACCAGGATTTTTAAAACAACGTTTTTGGAACAATATTAATAATTTTAAGTGACTATTTCGTTAATTTTACACCTAATTTGTACAAATAAAAGAATACTATGCCAATAATAAAATTATACTAAGTCAAACTTTAGAAATAAAAACATTTTAAGTACCATCGCGTTCAAAAAAACTCAGACACTCAAAATATTATATGCTACTAGCTCCCTGACTATTATATTTTTTTTTGACTGACAACGTAATACCTGTTAAGTTTGGATAGTTTTATTATTGGGATATAGACAATTCAGGTAATTTATACCAGCTAGGTTTATTTATTACAGAATTAAATTACTTAATTATACAAGTGTAGGAAATCAAGCAAAACAAGCTTGTGTGTGTTTTTTTTTAAACGCGATCCATCGCACGCAAAAAATTAAATAAGGTTTTTATTTAAATTAAATAAATCAAATAATTATTACATTATTTAAACAACAACAGGTTATACTCTTAAAAATAGAAACTATATTAATATTTTGTAATAGAGCCATTATTTTCTAATACACTCCGCAAACGTCGGGGCATACTAAACACTAGATTTTGTGTAAGCTGGTTATCAATATGATCCCAAGCTTGCATAATTTTTTGCTGGAGCTCTTC
Organism: Listronotus bonariensis; assembly: GCA_014170235.1. Taxonomy (NCBI): domain Eukaryota; kingdom Metazoa; phylum Arthropoda; class Insecta; order Coleoptera; family Curculionidae; genus Listronotus; species Listronotus bonariensis. The sequence goes on along the minus strand of JACEGR010001604.1, from coordinate 45,452 downwards.
TTGATTTCTTGGTCGAAAATCATGTTGGTGAATTATTTTTAACATAAGCCCCCACACATTTTCGATCGGGTTGAGATCAGGGCTCTTTGGAGGGAACGGCAGCACATTAATATTATTTTCGTCAAGGAATGCATTAATAATTCGGGCCTGATGGACTGGCGAGTTGTCATGCTGAAAAGTAAAATCATCCCCATATACAGCTTCCACCGATGGTAGCATAACTTGCTCTAATATATCCCTATAAACGGGCGCAGTAAAACGTCCTGGAATAACTCTTAAAACCCCTGGTCCTCTGGCACTAATCCATGCCCAAACATTAACCGAAAACCTACCGCTTCTTGCAACCTTTCTAGTATATTGACTATCATATCTCGTTCCAGTGGGTCTATATACTCTAATTTTTCCATTATGACACGACTGGAAAGTTTTCTCATCAGAAAAAATAACTTTTGGCCACAGATTATCTGCATTTAGAAACTCCTGGCAAACCGCATTCGTCTAATTTTATTTTCTTCCGTCAAAAAAATTTTATTTGCTGCGGACCTATTCCTTATAATTTGGGAATTCCGAATTCTCCTTCTAGCGGTTTGAATGGATGCCGGAAAGTTAGCGACTTCTTTGGCTTGGAGAGCGGTGTGAAATGGATTGGCCTGTAAATATTGTATTAAACCGGCATCTTGCTCCGCATTTGAGCTTTTTTCCGGCCTGAGCCTGGGTTTCTTCTCATATCGCCAAAATTATTGATTTTTTCTTTGCAAGTAGAACGGTGTTCTTGTCTACGCCAATCTCATTGGCTATATTCCTTATTGCAACTCCTTCAATAACTCTTGTATGTAGTATTACTTTTTGTTGCTGGTTTAGACGAGGCATAATATCAGCAGATGCCAAAACTGAATATTTTTTTGACTGACAACCTATACTGACAACTAAGTACCTATTAATTTTTGATAGTTTCATTATTATTATAATATAGAAAAATCAGGTAATTCATAAAAGTCCGGGAGATCAAACCAAATAAGCTTGTCTGAGTTTTTTTGAACGCGATGGTACCTGTTCAAGTGGGAAATTTGTAAAAGACACTTTCCAAACTAAATTGCGTGCGGAAAAGTGCTGCTTTCCACACGCTAGTAAAAAAGTATTATACCATGCAGGGTGTTCGAAGAGATGATATCGCAAATGATAGAGGTGATATAGTAAGGCGAAATACTGTCAGTAATTTATAAAAAAAAGTTCATCGCGCTTCGTTAAAAAGTTATAAACCTTTAAAGTCATAAAAAAAATATATATTATTTCATTCAATACATTTAAACCATTGTTATAATATTAATGATATTTGGACAACTAAATTATCTTATACTTATGCTTCTTTTTATAGGTAATCGATTGATAATTTGTCAGAATCCTATTGTCATTTCTTGTACGCATTTTTGATAAAAGTGACAAATTTTATACTTTCTACAAAAATAGTATATTACATTACAAGTGTGGAAAATGCCTAATTTCACACGAGTGGGAATATTGTAGCACGAGTGTAAGAAAGTCATTTTCACACGAGTACTGTACACTATTTTTCCTACGACCACAAATTATTCACCAAAAAAAGAAAAAAATAAAGTTTGTCTGTTCAGAAAAAATAAAAAACAATTGAGAACTTTGCAACACTAGGGTGATATTTACTTTGCAACACTAGTGTGATATGTACTTTTCCTCACTGCTCTATTATACTGTTTTGACAATATTTTTACATCGAAAATCACCTACCTAGAAGCATTGTATAACTTTTCTCATTTTGGAATTTAAAAAGGCCCCCACTTAATAAAAATTGTATGGTTTTGTTAGGTAATAACGGTAATTGTTTAATACGGTTTTCTGCTATTATAAGGGTTTTTTAAAAATTATAGATACTTACATATTGTAGACACTCTTCTAAATAAAATGTAAGTGGTGCATATCCAAAATATTCCGTTTTTAAAAAATATCAGTAAACAAACTTACGGGACCGGGGAGTGAAAAGGGGTGCTTGGTGGGGTAAAATTGGTAAAACGAGTTAATGAAACTGAACATCACATGTAAAATTAAGTAAAAATTACAGTTTTTCCTCATATTTTTAAGAAAAAATATAAAAAATATGAAAATTGTAAATGCATAACCTAAAGTCCTAAAAGTAAGAAAAAAACGACTACCAAACGTCAGTTACCATGCAAAATATGGAAAGCATTTATGGAAAGCATTTGGCAACGTCGGAAGTGTCTGATTCTATTTATGAATGGATAAAATAAAGTGGATTCATAAAGTGTGTATAAGCCTTAGGTTTAATTAGGGATTTAAAAAAAAGATTTAACTAGTTGTTTGAGTACACGAAGAAAGAGAGAAAGGAATTTGATCTATAGGCTTTTTTTCTCTGGCGCTTTAAGTCGAACGGTCAAGCGGCAAGGCTGCCTCTATAAGGTGCGTGCTCAAAGGTAGAAGGGAGATTTTTAATTTGATCTACTTACCTGACAACACTGTGCCACTGAGCGAGCTGTCAGTGAAAGTTGTTTTTGTGGTTATGTCTATTTTTGTTTATGTTTTTATTTTTTCGGAAATTTTATTATTACTCTTTTCAATATTGGAAGAAAGCTTATACTGTGCAGTAACTTAACGTCAATAAGATTATTTTCGCTAATTTGGGTTCTACTGTTTAAGGTAAGTAAAAAGCTTTTTTACTGTCACTACAATAAATATGTCACTTGCAAAACCAATAGCAGTTTTTAGAATGACATCATAATATGTATCACACGAGTGTTGTAAAGTACTTTGCAACACTAGTGCTGTAAAGTACTTTGCAACACTAGTGTGATATAACGCATTTTCTATGCATGAAATCAGTGTGCTATTTGCTATATTCACAAGTGGTCGTAGGAAAAGATATAAATTTTCTATGCATGAAAACAGTGTGCCATTTTCTATTTTCACAAGTGCTTATAGAAAAAATATTTTATTTGATTAAAATATTATTATCTCATTTACCTTGTATCTTTAAAACCTAAATTGCACCATACTTCACCTTTTTTTCCGTGTTGCTCCTTAAGTTCACTGAACATTGTCCGCCGATTAAAGGTCAAAGTAGGAGGTCAAAAAATCCTAACTGTTTCGTGTCTAACTGCCCGTTCTATACAGACGAGAAACATCTAACTTTCCGTACCAGATCCCACGTTCCTTTTCGGGCAATATAATTTCATACCCATTAGGCGAGGCGCCATTTTAATTTGCCTTCTGCGAGTGACAGGAAGTCCGCTGAAAATGTTACTGGGAAGACAAAGAGATTGTGTTGGAAAAGAAGACAAAAAAATGACTGTTTCAGACTGGTTCTCGTTTACGTTTTTATATGTTCTGTGCAGGGGTTATGACGAGGAGAATAAAATAAGCCTTTTATATGTACCTAGCTATTTAAATTTAAGTTTATTTATTTATGTCAGATGCAATAGGACTGTTAAACATTGTGTGAATTGATTGTATTGAAAGCAATATAAAGGGAGATTTTATTTAATATTGTTTAATTTTAAAATGTTAAGAATGCACAAAATAATTTTAAAATAATATTTTATTAAATTTTTATATATATGTTTTTTTTTAATTCAAGTTATTATTAAATTATTACAATTTTATTACGTAAACTAAAGCGGTTATTTTTAAAACTACAACAAAATAAAAGAAGTTATTTTTTTAAATTTATCTTTAAAATAATTTAAAAAAATATAAAGTATTAAAACTCTGCGTGGCCGAAGGCTTCGCACCATTATATCAAAATAAACTTTATTAGAACGGCTTTAAAAAAGTGCCAAATATATACACTTTAATTTTAAGGAACAAAACTTTATTGACTATCTACCCCTTACACAATCTTATAGGTTTCCTTGGTTTTTAATTTCTTTTAATAAATATATTATTTAAAAATGTGCGTGACCACGACCAATATATTAAATAAACTTTATCAGGAGTTCTTAAGAAAAAGCGAAAAATATAAAAAAATTAATTTCATATATAAAAAAATAACTAAAAAAAAACCATTTTTACCTTATACCCTTCACGGGTGATTATTACCCGTGCGCCAATCTAATGTATAAGGGCTCAAAAAGTTAAGATCCTTTTTCAGTCTTAGTGTTTCTTAACAGGCTTTCGTTTAACTTTAAAGTTAAATAACAATTTGGTTTTGTAAAAAACCGTTTTTGCGCAAAAAAATGCCATATGATAGTTAAACCAATAATTTGGTTTGAAGAATAGGATAAAAAAACAAATTAAAATAATATTTTATAGCCCTAAGGTCTATTTTAAATGTCTTTTAAAGTTGAGAAACTGCACGTGTCCAGCTTATTCCCAAAAAATGGATTTAGAATTCTCTCATCTACTTGTTTATATGCTCAAATCTCTTCTTTACTTGTGTGCAGAGTAATAAAAAAATAATTTGGTCCTATTAAAAAAGTAGTCGAGAAAACATATAATTGTACAGGCTAAAATTTATAAGTGGGACTTTGGAAGCCGTACGAGATACAAAGTCTGTTAAATTAGAGCAAAGTTGCCCATTTAAAAGGTTCTTGAATGTCTTTTGTTCTATGAGGTGATGTAAGATGAATCATTTCTATCACATCTATTCTATTGGTTGGCTCAGCTAAGATTTTTGGTTCTCTGAGCTGTGATAAGTTACAAGAAGCAACTCATATACGGAATCGGCTAGTCAAACATATAAACAGGTAATGCGCGTAAAGGAGACGGTCTAACGCGAATGCCGGCATGTAAACATTTCGGTTTGGATGACTAGTAGTGCTTGATTTATTATTCCATTATATGATTTTATACCCATAAGGCGAGGCGCTATTTTAATTTGCCTTCTGCAAGTGACAAGAAGTCCACTGAAAATGTTACTGGGAAGACAAAGAGATTCTGTTGAAAAGCATCAGCATCATAATTTATATTACTATCTATACCATAGCTTAAACCTAAAAATATAATTATTTTTTTAAATAATAAAAATATGTCGTAAAGCGTGGAGTGATGAAATAATAAAGAATATGTAAGTCATAAAGCGTGGGATAATGAAATATAAAGAATATTTAAGTTATATAGCGTAATAAAGTATTTTATTAAATAAATTACCATTCTGAATTAATGTGCACCATGAACCCGGTACATCCACTTTAATAAGTAATGTGAAGCAGGCAAAACGCGTCAGAGAAGAGGGTTCTGGTAAATAACATGAAAAGCAGTAGTTTTTCGTTTAACCGTCGGAAGACAGAGATAACATTTTAAATCATAATTAATAAGTACTGATCTTACAATTTTCCTAATTCTATATTTACCTTAAATCCAGAAAAGTTGAAGAGACATATATGGCTCATTTACTAATAAATGGTTTTCTTCAAGCAGCTACAAATAAAGTTTTGTTACGTATATGATGATCTAATTTATTTTAGTAAAAGAAAAATTTGTACTTGTCATATGAAAATGGATGTAATATACGAGTATATAAATTCTTAGGAAACTTACTATTTTGAAGCAATATACCAGGGTTGGTAAATAAATTTAGGTAATAGTTCAATATAGCGGTTTTCGCTATTATAAGAGATTTTTGAAAAATTCTTTTTCAGGGCGTTTCTATAGGTCGATTATGACACAAATCTGAGTGCGCGTTTTCCAAAATCCATTTCTATAATTTATTATTAATAAAAACATATTACGGGACGGTGCAGTGAACAGGGGTGCTGGGTGGAGACGAAACAGTATAAATCCAACGTCAAACACAAGAAAACATTAATACACTGCACTTGGGGCACATGAAACATGTAAATTAATTTTGAAAAGTATTAAATTTTTTGGCAATTTAATGGCAATGAAAACGTGTTTTTCATTTTGAGTTATCTTAACATATATAGCCAGGAAACAATAGAAACCAAAATTCAAAAATTCCGTTTTTTTTCGAATATCTTCGGAAGTACTCGGAATTTTTTAAAACGCAAAACGGCATTTTATTGAGCATAAAATTGCGCAACTTTACCTCCATTTAACCGATCCTGCATCTCTAACGGTTTCCGAAATCCCAATTCGAGCCACCCTGTACTTAATGTAATATATTGTTAAAGCTCTTTTAACGATCTTTTTAATAGTTACATTAGTAATATTACAGTGTGTTCCAAACTAGGTGTTACAAAAGAACAAACAAACCAAAAATTTGGTCCAAATTAATAAATGCAATTTTTTCTTTAATTGGTATAATACAGAGCCAGTTATAAATAAAAATAATTAACATCTTATGAGTAAAGTACTTTTATTTGTTAAATTGTATCAGTAAATGTTTTAGAGAATTGAATTGTATGTCAAAAATTTAAGTTAGAGCATTAAGGTAAAAAAAAATGTTTTGTTATTTTTTTAAAGTTAAGCCTTAACACTTAAATACTCGGCACGGCTTTTTCTATAAATCTCTTTAATAATAGCACATAGTATTCACCACCAAAAACGTACGCCCTGATTGTTAGCAGACAGATAAACAAAGAAAGGATTTTTGAAGCCGACATTTACTACATATTTACTTTATTAAAAATGCTAGATATAACTTTTCTACAAAAAAAAAAACATATAGAGCTGATTTAAGCTGAAGTGTATCTTTTGCAGTAGGAACATTAACGTCACTTTATCTGACAGTAGACATCCTTGACAGAGTGAAAACGAACTGACAAATATTTTGAGGGTTTATCCAACTAATAACTGCTAACTGGTAAATACAGAAAATCTTTTAACAGACTGTTAGGCATTCTAGATAAGTATTAATCAAAGATTGGTAACTAAAACCGTCAGAATATCCAGGTTCTGAAAATAAATTATACCGGGTGTTGCTCCGTCGAGCGGGTCATAGGGAATCCCATGTAAATTTTGAAGTAGGCAAATATTGGCTCCGCTAATTATTTTAGAAAAAAATGCTATTAGGATTTATTGAAGAGCACAGTAAGTTCCATCCAAAATAAAAATTTGAGCATTTTTCAACCAACCAGTAAAGAGTAAACTGCTTAATACTTCTGCAACGTAGTATCTCATTATGCACCCTGTACTCTAGAAATCAACAATAAAAACACCATATCGATTTATCAGTGACAATTCAGATCATTAATTTATAATGTCATTTCCAAAACTGAACAATTTTATACGGGAATTTCAAAAGAATCCTCGCATTTCATTTTAGTTTACAGCTAATTCCAACACATGCACTCACAGTTACGCAAGACAATAAAACAAATTTTTCTACATTTAGAAATCAATTTATGACGAAAATATCAGGATTTAATCAAATGCTCAAATATTCCTCCATTAACTGCCAGAAAATAACCCAAACGATTATAAAACTCATTTCTTATGTTGGCTAGTTGGTACATCGATATTCTGGCACATTCAGCGGAAATAGCATTCCTTAGCTGGACTAAATTTTCATATTTTTTATTGGTAGTTTAGTTTTTAAATGTCCCCATAGAAAAAATCGTTTGGCGAAAGATCACGTCGATTTTCTTCACATTTGCAATTATTGATTACTGTGCCTGTAGTTATCGTCCGTTCTGTTGTCGATTTACTTGGTATTGGCCTATTGGGAAAATAGGCTGCAAACATGTCCGCTACTCTTCGATAACTATTTCCCTGGTAAAACCTAAAATAGTGATTTTATCTTGATTTAAGTAGTTCATTATTTAAGAATGATGTGACATTAATCTAACAACTTAAGAGTAAGAGGTTAAATAATGTTTCTAGTATTTTATTATAAACTTCTAATAATACAAGGCGGGTAAGAAGATAGGAGATTCGTAACTTATTTTTACATTTATCTCTTAGCTGGCGGACTGAGAAGAGCTTAAATTTGTACACTGGGTACAACTTTTTGTGCTCTTTAAAAAATCCTAATTATATTTTCTTCTAAAATAATTAGGGGAGCCAATATTGGACCACTTCAAAATTTATATAGGATTCCCTATGTCCCGCTCGACGGAGCAACACCCGGTATAGGGAATTTTATTTAAAATACGCAAGATAAAACAAACCTCTAGTGTAACCAAAAGCCTCAGAAATGTAAATTAGTTGCCATATGAAGATCGATATTAGTTAAACCTAGCGCCAAAACACTTATCGTAAATAACCCTGTATTGATAAATAATACTGGTTATTTATTATACCAGGTAAAAAATCTCTAGATTTTAGCTTAAGGCTGTTTCCCGACGTGAAGCGAAGAGAGACAATAAGCCGAGAGCTTAAATCTAAAATTTTTCCCCTGTATAATACATTTTTTTTGTGACGAGAAATATAACGACTTAATATTAAAAAAAAAACATTTTATTACAATATAATAAAGTCAGAAAATTAATAATGTAAATTTAAAGTTTTAAACTGGTCGGCTGGTGTATTTAAAATGATAATTAGACCTTGCATTACTACGGAAACCTTTATAAAAACCTATTAAATATCTGTCAACGCAATTTTGTGATTGGACGGATTTAAATTAAAAATTTTAAACTAAAAGTTATCGTTGAGTAGTTATTTGGAATAATATGAAGTTAAAAAGTGTCTGATTGGACTGTTGATATATAGAAAATATAATTTCTGTATAATAAAATAATTACCCTTATGGAAAACAAACGCAAAGCGACACAGATATCTCTTTTACAGGGCCTTAATTTAATATTGGATTGGGAGCCAATTTAATGCATCCAATACAAACTTCATGTTCATTGTCGCAAAAAGAGTCATCAAATACTTATTCTTTACTTATGATCGGCCAAGTTTTGCAGAGCAAAGATACCTTTAATCTTGTTGGCGTCACATTTGAGAATAACCCTAACTGGCATAGAGACATAGTATCTATAGCCACGGCAGCTTCAAAAAGCTTGGAGTTTTCTTTCAAGACAAAAAGTATTTTTCCTCTTCTAACTTATACACTATGTGTGTGTCCCAAATCCGACCTCCCTTGGGATATTGTTCTTATATCTGGGACATGGCGCCCCCACAACCCTTAGCATTCTTGATTCCATTTAAAGAAGAGCTGTTCGCCTCATTAATGATCCTTTAGTTACAGAAAGGCTTCCTTCTCTTGCTCATCGTTGGGCTATGGGGATTTATCGCTTTTTATAGGTACTTCCATTTCTTCTGCTATGAAGAATTGTCCAGTATAATTTCTCCATTCAAGGTTTCCAACAAAGAAACTCGTGGTGCCGTCCAACTGGCCAGCCCTTGAAGTTTCCACTTTTATCCAAAGAGTTTCTAAAATGTGCAACCTGCTGCCCGCGGAGGTCCTACCTTCCCCCAAATCTTCAAGTATTATGTCAACAAAATCCCTTTTACCTCGCTTAAAATCACTCACGATACGTTAGAATTTAGGCTTTTAGCTTTAATAATAATAACAATAATATTAATAAATGGTTTTTTATTCCAAAAAAAAAAGATACACATTTGTTCAATTTACATTAAAGAAATTTTTTTGAAATAAAGGGCTACATCAGCTTGTCTCATAAAGAAGCAGGTGCTAGAGCCCAACGTAAGTTTGGTAAATTGTCCAAAGATACAAAAAAAGACGTGTATGTATGTCCGGAAAAAAGTACTTACTTTTCTCTAACGGGAAAAAAGTAATTTTTTGAAAAGTCACAATTTAGTACCTGTTAATAGGAATAAAATGTTAGTTTTTTTCCGTTACGGAAAAAAAAAATAAAATAAACAGTAAAATATAGGGTAATACGTATTTTTGTTTCACAGACACATTTAATTAAATCTACACCTTCCAGCCATCCTTCCCCGTATCTTTCACGCGGTTTATTATCCACATATACATTTTCCGGTGAGGCGTTTTAAAAATAAATGTAAACAGCGTTTTTCCCGCAGACCTTTTAGGGGAAAAGGGCCTTTTAGGATTTTCACACTTCCTTAATAATGTTTATTCACGTGATCAGACAAGGTAGCTACATGAAAGAAAAATATATGGAGTTAAATGTATGTAAAATGGAGTAAATATGCATTTGCTTTTATTGTAATATCTTTTTTGTATATTATTTATTTTTTTATTTTTATATATCAAAAAATTATAAAGAGATATTCACTTTAACATTAGACAGGGTGTCTACTAACCAATGGTATACAGCAAAACCACAACTTCCGCTCTATGTTCAAAGGTTAATATCGAGGAAGGCAGTTATCACCAGTATCGATCTTTTTGTTAATATTACTAATTTATCTGAACTAGTAATTACCAAGATAATATTATTCCTTTTTTTTTTAAAATTGGTATTATTTTTACCTAATTACAATTTTAATAATAATTGATCGTTAATTACTATTTTTTTCAAGAAGTGAGTAAAATTTTGGCTTCGATTACTTATTAAAATAATATTAATATATATATATATATATATATATATATACATATATATATATATACAGGGTGTAACTAAATAAGTGTGAAACATTTTGGAGGTGATTCCTCATTGAAAAATATGAAAAAAAGTTCCTATAAACATGGGTCCGAAAATGCATAGTTTCTAAGATACAGGGTGTCCAACATTTAGGTTCAACATTCACCTTCTTTAATCTTTCAGTTGACCTTCACTTTTTAATGTCATTAGATAGTCCATAAAAAGTTAAGATTGGAAAGTAAAATTAATTTTGCTCTATCTTTAACTGTTTTTGCTCAGTAAATCGTCAAAATTCAAAAATTCCGTCCCAAGAAACATGCAATAAAGTGGTTTTATTTTTTTCTCGAAAACGAAGCAAGATACAAAAAAATTTCAAGAGATAAAAAAGTTGTATTTTCAGTTGCTTATTCTAAAAAAAATAAAAAAGTTACAAAAAGTCAGTGGCGTACATTTTTTTACAATTATTTTCGATAAGATGTCCCGTGAGACGCCACTGGACTTAATAATTTTAATTTAATTATGCCTAACTTTGGCTCTTATTACTAGAAATAACACTAAAAAATTTCAAGAAAATCGGTTTCAGGGTATTCAAGATAATTACAAAAACCTATTTTATTTAAAAAGTTTAACACCCTGTATCTTGGAAAGAATGCATTTTCGGACCCATGTTTATAGGAACTTTTTTCATATTTTTCAATGAGGAATCACCTCCTTAAATGTTTTACACTTATTTAGTTACACCCTGTATATTATATTGAATAAAAATAAATAATTCTTTTGGCCAATCACCGTTGTACAGGGCTTTCATTTTAATTTTGCCACCTACTTTGAACTATTGGGGATAGCCAAACATTCCAATACAGAAACGTACATCGATGTCAAAGTAAAAAATTACTTGTTGTTTAGTTCAATAGCATTTAATACGTTTTAAATATTCAATGGTCTTTTTTGTTGGGTACACACCAAAAGTCAATCTAGAAAGATTGGGACCGCTTCTGTCCTGGTACCGGGGTATAGCGTGCTGAGCCTATTCAGTCCCATTGATCCCTTTAACTGGCTGGTCGCCTGAAACAAAATTAAGAAAACCTTCAAAACCCCAAAGAATTTCGTTTTTCTTTGGACAAACCACGAAGGCCTAAAGCCTAAATACTAACGTACCGTGGGTGTCTTAAACGAGGTAAGAGGAGATGGTTGACACGGGACTTAAATACTTGAAGATTTGGGGGAACAATCTAGAAACTCTAGGGATAAAAGAACGAACAAAGTGAGAAGTTCGGGGCCTGACCAGTTGGACCGTATAGGGATGCATACGCGCGGAACCACGAGTTTCTCTGTTGGGAACTGTGAGTGGAGGAACTATACTGGACAATTCTTCAAAGCAGAAGCCATGGAAGTACCTATAAAAAAGCGATAAATCCCCCACAACTCGATGATGGGCAAGAGAGGGAAGCCTTTCTGTAAGTGATGGATCATTAATGAGACGAAAAGCTCTTCTTTGAATAGAATCAAGAATGCTTAGGGTTGTGGGGGACGCCATGCCCCAGATATGGGAACAATATTCCAAGGTATTGTATAAATTAGAAGCGGTGATTCAGACGTTGTTCAATAAATGATCCATGGCAGCCATCTTAAAAATAAACAATATGTTGTGATATGTCATTAGAAGGATATTTTAGTGTACCATATAAAAATAAAATAAAATAGGGGTGTTTTCATTTTAAATATTTGGTAAAAATTTGAAATATCTCTCACTAATTACAATAAAAACTGAAATTACGAAATCTAAATTTCTAATTTATTAAAGAAAATGGATTATGTCACTACCTATAAAAGTTAAATAGGTCATTCTTTAATTTTCACAGCCTACTTAGCAAAAAAATATATTCAAAGCAGAAATAATGGCTGATACTTAATTTGCTTTAAAAATCCTCTCTGGCCGCCATTTTGAAAAGAAACACTATGTTGAATATATCATTTAAAAAAATTATACAGAATATAAATATAGAAAAATATATTAGAATATAATAAAAATCTAATAACTGATTTAAAAACTACAAAATGAACCAAATATATTGATATGTTTGTTAATTTTTACGACAAAAAATTAAATAGTTATAGGGGCTGTAAATTTATAACATAACATTTAATACATGAGGGAAAATAAAAAGTTTAAATTTAAACTTTAAATTACAAAATCACACGCAGAGTTCATTATAAACTTACTTGCTCACTCTGTTCGATTTCTAACTGGAGGCTTAATACTATTTATATAGTATTGGCTGTTACTGGCTCCCAATACTAATCCACTTTGCAGCGATATAAAGTTGCTTGCGGTTTGAAAATTTACATTTTAAATAATGCTTAGTCGTATTACTGACACCAGCTACAATGATATTAATTGCTTATTTGGTTAGACTGAAGTTTCTATTAAAATTGCAACAATAACATTTATTTCATGTTCGTTATGAATAATAATTTGGAGATACGGGGTGTTAAAAGTTTAATATTGTTAAAAGAACTATTTTGCCCCTTTGTTTAAAACTTTTAAAGACAAATTTCTATTCATTCTAACATATTTTACATAAATCAGAATAAAATTGGTAAAAGTAGATTTGAGTTGCTTTAAAATATCTGGATTTAAAAAATAACATTTTGTTTGGCCAGGCCAAAATATAGACTCTGTATCTTCGAATTTATCAGCTTTTGGATTTAAGTCAACAGTCACGGAACCCGCCCAGTCCGATACCCGAAACATGCTAATTTTGAGCCTTATAAGGCTTTTGTATGTTTATCACAATGACTAGAAATTACATGTAAAACATTGTGGTAAACTTGTCACTCCACTTTTCAAGCTCCCAAACCAATCTCTCAACCCGGCTTGGAAAGCAAACGCAGGGCGATGCAGATATCTCTTTCACAGGATCTCAATTTGATATTGGATTGGGGCCCAAAAATCTTGTTCAATTTAATGCATCCAAAACACAATCATGTTCCTTGTCGCGAAAAAAATCATCAAACACTCATCCTTTGCTTATGAGTAGCCAGGTTTTGCAGAGCGGGGACACATTTAACCTTGTGTGCGTCACATTTGAAAATAACCTTAACTGGCATAAACACATTGTATCTATAGCCACCGCGGTGTCAAAAAGCTTGGATTTCTTTTCCGAGCCAAAAGTATTTTTCTCCTTCCAATTTATACACTTTGTATATGTCCCAAATTCGACCCTCTCTGGAATATTGTTCTCATGTCTGGGGAATGGCATACCCTACAACCTTCAGCATTCTTGATGCCATTCAAAGAAGGGCTGTTCGTCTTATTAATGATCCTTTACTTACTCAAAGACTTCCTTCTTTTGCCCATCGTCGAGCTGTGGAAGATCTATCGCTCTTCTATAGATATTTTTTCGGCTTCTGCTCCGACGAATTATCCAGTATAGTCCCTCCTCTTGCAGCTCCCACCAGAGAAACTCGTGGTGCCGCACGTATGCATCCCTATACGGTCCAATTGGACAGGCCCCGAACTTCCCATTTCGTTCGTTCTTTTATCCCTAAAGTTTCTAGACTGTGGAACCTACTGCCAGCGGAGGTCTTTCCTTCCCCCCAAGTCTTCAAGTTTTTAAGTCCCGTGTTAACAAACTTCCTCTTACCCTGCTTAAGACACAAACGGTACGTTAGTATTTAGGCTTTCAGCCTTCGTGGATTGCCCAAAGATAAAAAAAAATATATAATGTATTGTATTTTTAGTGATTTGATAACGAAGAAGAATTGGAATTTTTTCAGTCTTACTTTTCGACTTGTAATAGACCTTTGAATCAAATCCCAAAAGCATGGGCGTCAATTTTACGACGCCCTGTATTTAAGATATAGGTTTATTAAAACTTTGCTTCTTAAAATCACCTAAAAATCAGCATCTAAATGAAACACCCTGTAATTTTATAAATACAACTTTTAAACACACTATTATTTTATATTTAATTAGTTTTTTGGTACCTAACCAACCTACCTAATCAACCCATAAAACCTACAATTTTTAATGTTGCTGAAAAATAAACCTTTTAGATTTAAACCCAAAGCAATTATGTCCTGTATCGGTATTTGGTATCCCGACAATCAAGTGAACATTGCGTCGGGCCACGTGACACTTTGGTTTCCAACTGAACAGTTGTTGGTCCCACGTGACCTGTTAATTACACGGAGTGAAATAAGGGGAAGGAATTTTTAAAATATGTGAGTGCCTGTTTGTACACGGCAGTTTGGAAGTCGATTATGATACGAGAAAAATGACACAAAAAATTTTTGATTCTTTTTGTGGTTTACCGTGCGATAACAAAATCGACCTATTACTTTTAAGCTGATAGGCTGTATCAAAGAATACCAATCCATAGAACCCCACAAGTGAGATTTCAACGTACCCTAAAAAATTTTAGTACCTACCGCGACCAACAGATGGCGAAAGTAGTACGATGTCGCTTTGCTAATACGATTACCATCAGAAATTGATAGCAGTTGCTGACGAGCAGTCGGCCCGATGAGTTAGAGTGAGGATATACGCAAAATTCAATAAAAATAAAATCCCCGATAAATGGACCCAGTATCCATAAGATTATTAAATTTATTATTTCAGAATAGGATATATCGATGCGTTTTTACAAAACATCGTAAGCGACATTCGCCAATTTTACGGGAAACGATTTTTCTTCCCATCGCGTTATTTTTAAAGAAAAACCGAGATCTGAATGTTTTTATTTTAGATTTCTTCTTAATTTGAATTACAAAACAAACATATTTAACATTTAATGTCAAAATTTTCAGAATCTCCTAAAAAAAAGCTAAAAATTTTAAAATTCTAAACCTAAATAATAGTTAATTTTTAAATTTTTTATTTTTATTTAATTTATCTTGACAACGGTGGCAGACTTGCCACCAAAACGTCGATTTTTAGTTCTCTATTTACTTGCTTTATTTTTTTTTTTGGTTTTTTGGTACTATTAATTTATTTTTTGGCGTGTACCCAAATAACTACCATTAATTAAATGAACCGCCGAACCAATATAGAACATATCTTCATCTGAAATAAAGCCAATGAAAAAAAAACGTTTCCCGTAAAACTGACGAATGTCGCTTACGATGTTTTGTCAAAAACCCATCGATATATCCTATTCTGAAATCATAAATTTAATAATCTTATGGATACTACCATTTATCGGGGATTTTATTTTTATTAAATTTTGCGTATATCCTCACTCTAACTGATCGGGCCGACTGCTCGTCAGCGACTGCTATCAATTTCTGATGGTAATCGTATTAGCAAAGCGACATCGTACTATTTTCGCCATCTGTTGGTCGCGGTAGGTACTAAAAATTTTTAGGGTACGCTGAAATCTCACTTGTGGGGTTCTATGGATTGGTATTCTTTGGCTGTATCATCAGACGTTACTATTGGATAAAATAACATTTTTCGACGGCCACGACGAAGTCATTTTCTTAGGTCGTAAAAAACACTATACAGGTATTTTATAAATAGACTTCATTATTTATACCCCAGTCAGTATCTTAAGTTGCATTAGCCTAGAGGCAGTCGCTGTTAAGTAATTAGATCATATACCTACGAGAGGCAACATTGCCGTTCTGCATGAGAGAAAACAGTAAAAGTAGAAAAGTAGTGTTTTTGAGAGTATGTTCTCTTTTAAATAGTAGTACTAAAGTAAATAATAAAACTTAAGTAAAAATTTAACCAACTTCCAACAAACTTACTAAAAAACTAAAAATTATAAAGAAAACAAAAAATGAAGTCGGTAATAACATACAGTGTGTCCAGAAAGTCTGAAAAACGTTCAAATATCTAGGAGAGTTTAAAAACAAATTTGACAAAATTCGGTACTCCATGATAAAACCATACTCTGAATCAAGGTTAGTTTATATTTATAAGGTTGCGACATATCCTCAACTTTAAGGCGGTTCGAGGTCGGGGACGCAAGGAAGGGCACTTCTCGAAGAAAAGTTGGCAAGACTGGGTAAAAATCAAAGCTAAATATCAATCCAGTGGCGTCTAGAATTTACGCATTTCATTTGGCATTGTTTTGGAAGTGATATTTGTTGAAAGATGTAATTCCAAATGTTTTTTATTTAAAGTAAAAGAATTTACAACTTAATAACAATTAAAAACTGTTGTGTAAACGATTGTTCTACTAATACAATAAACTGTATATCTCCGGCACTGAACAACATGGCCGAAAAATGGAAGTTGTGACGTCATAACACGTCAAACCAATATGGTCGAATGTCGTGACCTTATATAGACCGACTTTGACTCTGAATTCAGTGTTGATATTGGCGATATTGCCAAATTTACAGTTTCGCAAAACTCAATTAAAAGTTTTTAAATTTAAATAGGATACCTATTTCTTTATTTTCTTCTTGGATTCTAGCGGTTTTTAACTATACAATGGTATCAAAGTCCTTTATTTAATAGCAGCACAAGATGTTCAATTTAGTAAAAATAATAGCTGTACACTGCGATGGTATCACCTACCGTTCTTTGCAACTTTCAAACTGGTGCTTTGTCAGGTTTGGCATATATACCTAGTTTAATTTAGGTTTTTAAATATAAAAATGCTTTGTTTTAATTAAAAATGAACATTAGGTGTAACATTTTTTTGTTTATTTTCTTGTATGTCTTTTAAATTTGGTTAATCATGAGTATTATTAAGCTAATAACTAGGTATCTAATATAAATTTCATAACTTTAAATTGATTTCTGCAAAACCACTGCTCTGGCAACATCGTCGATATCAACACTATATTCAGCGTATGGTTTTACCCTGAAGTACTGAATTTCGTTTTGAATTTACTTTTTACTTTACTGCATGACAGGCAGTATGGATTTCGCCACAAAAGATCTACAGCAGATCTTCTTTCCTTCGTTTCACACTGCTGGAATAAGTCTCTTGAGTTTCTAGGTGAGTCCCAGATCGTTGCTCTTGATATATCTAAAGCTTTTGACCAGGTCTGGCATGCCGCACTTCTTAATAAACTTCCCTGCTATGGCCTTTCAACTAAACTCTGTACTTGGCTCTCTAGTTATCTATCTGATCGATGTATATCAGTTATTGTGGACGGCCATTCTTCAAGTTTTCACCAAGTAGATGCTGGAGTCCCTCAGGGCTCAGTTCTGGCACCAACATAGTTTCTTCTTCACATCAACGACCTCCTCTCGTCCACAACTAATTCAATTCATAGTTTCGCCGACGATAGTACCCTTCACTCCAGTTTTTAAGTTCCTAAACCCATTACTAAACCTGACTTGGAAAGCAAACGCAGAGCGATGCAGATATCTCTTTCGCAGGATCTTAATTTAATATTGGATTGGGGCGCTAAAAATCTCGTCCATTTTAATGCATCCAAAACACAATCATGTTCCTTGTCGCGAAAAGAGTCATCAAATACTCATCCTCTACTTATTAGCGGCCAAGTTTTACAGAGCAAAGACACCTTTAATCTTGTGGGCGTCACATTTGAAAGTAACCTTAACTGGCATAAACACATTGTATCTATATCCACGGCAGCTTCAAAAAAGCTTGGATTTCTCTTTCGAGCCAAAAAATATTTTTCCGCTTTTAATTTATACACTTTATATGTGTCCCAAATCCGACCTCCCTTGGAATATTGTTCTCATATCTGAGGCATGGCGTCCCCCACAACCCTAAGCATTCTTGATTCTATTCAAAGAAGAGCTATTCGTCTCATTAATGATCCTTCACTTACAGAAAGGCTTCCCTCTCTTGCACATCGTCGGGCTGTGGGGGATTTATCGCTTTTTATAGGTACTTCCATGGCTTCTGCTCTGAAGAATTGTCCAGTATAGTTCCTCCACTTACGGTTCCCAACAGAGAAACTCGTAGTTCCGCGCGTATGCATCCCTATACGGTCCAACTGGACAGGCCCCGAACTTCCCATTTCGTTCGTTCTTTTATCCCTAGAGTTTCTAGACTGTGGAACCTGCTGCCAGCGGAGGTCTTTCCTTCCCCCAAGTCTTCAAGTTTTTAAGTCCCGTGTTAATAAACTCCCTCTTACCTCGCTTAAGACACCCACGGTTCGTTAGTATTTAGACTTTTAGCCTTCGTAGTTTGTCAAAGATAAAAAAAAATAAAAAAAATTTGGCTCAAAATTTATCGCAAAGAATTTAAGCGTTTCTAGAATTTCTAGAGCCACTATATTATATGCATTGTGCATACTATAAATAATAACTAAAAAACACCTTTTTGTACTAACTAAATTTTGTCAAAACGTCGATTTTGAATTAGAATTTTTGGATTTTTGGTGGGTTTTTCTTTATATTGTTTCAGGTGACCAACCAGTTCATAGGGGTAAATAAAGCTGAACAGAGTAAGTTTGCTATATCCTGGGACCAGGTCCGAAGCAATCTCATTCTTCCTAGATTGATTTTTGGCGTGGGCACACACACAAAAAGACCATCAAATTAATGAATCCGCCTAACCAGTATAGAACATATTTTCAAAAAATATTAAAAAAAAATAAATATTAAAAAAAAATGTAAATTATAAAATATCTTGATCACAGCAATTTCCATTCAAAGTTGTTTATGTTGGTGACGTAAGGCGTATCGTTACCAAGATACGCATTTCAAATCTTGTTTTTAACAAGACAATTAATTTTCACCCTCCGAACAATATCTTAATACGCGGAAATACAAAGCTAATCAATATCTCAGGCTCTTTTGTTTTCTTTGCGAAAAACCGACACCTGCGTCAAAAACACGTGAGTTCGAAGCCATTTTCAAATGCTTACGTAAACAAAGTTTGATTAAAGAGAGTTTTTTGATGTAGGTTTGTGGGTAAAACAGGTTGCAAGAAATAATTTTCTGAGAAATTCTTAGTTGGGTTTCAGTTACAGTTTTAAGTTGTATTGAATCTGTTATTCTTTGGCCATAAGTAATTTAATAACGTAAACATAAATTTTTAGTTATGTAAAACCAGGACAAATAAAATACAGGATGTCCCACATGAGTCAGTTTTCTTACTCATCCTCCCAGTTCATCCTGTTTTTAAATATTAACTTTTTAGTTGTTTGTTTTGATGTATGGACACTCTTGACCCTGTGAATTTGTTTATTAAATAATTTCTCTTTGAAATAGCACTAGCAAACCTGTTTGTCTATTTTATTTAAATTTAAGTATTATTGGAATAAAAACGTAATTAACTAAGTAATAAAATGTGAACCAAATATGTCAAAATAATTTAAATATATGTTCACAAAGAATATTATATTTTATAAAACATCAAAAACATTGTATCGGATGTGTATTTAAAGCCTGTTGACACATACGACTATTAATTTTGTTGGGGTTTGCATTTGATCATGGTAAAAATAAAAAGGTGGATGTGTATTTATTCCTATTTGCCCGGCGGATACCAAACATGTTTTTAATTAATCAGAGATTATATTATAGTCCAAGAGCCCATGAGTGGCATATCTCCGTTAATTTGTAAAAGCTGAAAGTTTGTCAGTCCCAACATAGGTAGAAGCAGTGGTAGACTTATAGTGGTTTTGGCAGGTACCAAAGTTTAATAAATTGAATTTTAGCTTTCGCCATTTTGTAAAAGCAGAATTATATTTATATATACAGGGTGTCCGGGAAAATGTGGGAAATCTCTCGCACACGTATGGAGCAGATGAAAATAACACGACAAGTTCCTATAGAATTTTTCCGTTTAAGCCCCTCCTGCGGAGATATGATCCCCTAAAGGGGGCAGCTAGAAATCGATTTTTCGTGAATAACTTTTAAAGCGCTCTGTATAATTTGATAATATTTTAGTACGATGCATACTAGTAAAGACCTCTTAAAATAGTGCCCTTGAAACTTATGTCGCTTCTTTAGTTTGCCAGGGACGGACTAGTTTTTGCACATTATTGATAATATTTTTACGCCCTGTATGGTGAAGACACAAAAATATGTTTTTGGGTAGTTTAAACCTTTTGCTAAAAAAAGGTACTCCTGTTTGACATCGATAAAATGCGCCGTTTTCGAGTAAAAATTATTTTAACAATAAGAGTTTATTTTTGCTACGAGAGGACTTCAATACTGAATCAAAAATTACAAATTA
Organism: Listronotus bonariensis; assembly: GCA_014170235.1. Classification (NCBI taxonomy): domain Eukaryota; kingdom Metazoa; phylum Arthropoda; class Insecta; order Coleoptera; family Curculionidae; genus Listronotus; species Listronotus bonariensis. The sequence goes on along the minus strand of JACEGR010001604.1, from coordinate 24,919 downwards.
CATCGAAAATAAAATATTGTATTATTAAACATTTTATTGTAAAGCAAACAGTCATTTTTAGGCGTTTTAACGTGAAATGAAAAAATAAAAAACTTGCTTCAAATTTACTTCTAATTCTGATTCCGAACTTACTAAAGAAAATTTTACTACCTTCATATTATAACTTTTATACCTGTACATTATTACCTGTTAGTGTCAGTGTCAAAAAATACTTTCCAAAATGCTGAACGTAGAAGAAAGAATTTTTATAGTGCAATGCTATGGAAGTGGTCATTGCTCTTATAGCTATGAGTGGAGGAATTTCAACGCAAATTTCCTGGAGTAAACGTTTCGAAAGTTGGTGTTCACAAACTGGTGAAAAAATTTCAAAGAACTGGATCAGTTATGGACATTAAAAAACAAAAAAGCAATATAATGAGGACGATGCCTCTACAGTTTTGATATTGCAATCCGTAAATGAAAATCCATTGCTTTTATTGAGAAACAGAGCTAAGCATTTAGAGGTGGTACAAAAACTACTATTCAACAGTTTTAAAAGAAAATAAAATTTACCCTTACAAGCCTCATTTCAACCAAACCTTGGAAGCTGGAGATGAAGCTAAAAGACTAGATTTTTCATTTTGGGTTGGAAATAAGATCTTAAATATCAATAGAAACTTTTACAAGTGTATAATGTTTTCTGACGAATCAACATTTTCAACCAACGGTACTGTTGCTTCTCAGCATGTCAGATATTGGAGTAAAGAGAATCCTGAATTTAGAATTCCCTCAAGACGTCAATACTTTAAAAAAATTAATGTGTGGTGTGCCATTTCATACTATGGTATCATTGGACCTTATTTTTTCGAAGGTACTTGTAACAGAGCGAGCTATTTGCAACTACTAGATACATTTTTGCGATAATCTTGAAGAGCTGCCCCTGGAATATCGCAACACAATGTATTTTCAACACGATGAGTGCCCTGCACATTGCGCTGGAGAGGTCAGAGAATGGCTGAACAGAAAATTCGGTGTGAGATGGATAGGAAGAAATGGACCAGTTTTATGGCCCCCAAGAACCCCCGATCTGACATTAGCCGATTCTTTTCTTTGGGGCCGTCTAAAGCAGCTTACTTATGCACAACCTCTAGTAAATAATGTTGAAATTTTAAAACTAAGAATTAGGCGAGCAGTGGAATCATTACCAATTGAAGAGATTCAAGCCAGTTTTGATCATATTAGGAAGCAGTTGGAAAAATGTGTTGAATATGGGGAGGGGTTTTTGAACTATGACTATTGTGTATTATGTTTCGTCCATCATAAATTTATTTTAATTAGTTTTTAGTAATGAAAAGGTAATAAATAAGTAAAAGTAGTAAAACGTGTACTTGCAAAAATATTTTTTTTTTAATTTTTCATAAATTTAAATTTTCTTCGGTAAGTTTGGAATCAGGAATAGAAGTAAATTTGGAGCAAGTTTTTATTTATCATTTCACGTTAAAACGCCTAAAAATGACTGTTTGCTTTTGTTTAATTTTGTGTTTTTGCATTTTTGAGACGCCCTGTATGATAAAAATCTATTTTCTCATCGTGGATCATATTTTTTCAACAAGCAGACTTTTTTATTAAGAATGACTTTTTTGTATCTTCCAATTTTTGGTCCATTTGTCCTCACGTTAACCGCATCCGCGAACATACTGTATATATGTTACTTGGGTACCTAACTAGAAGATATTTCTTCAGTCGCCAGACAGTTTTAACAGTTCCAACTCCCCAGTAGACAAACATTTTGGGGTGGACCAATGGTCCGAGAAAGTTCAATAGCTCTGTTATTTAACAAGATAAGTTCTTATATAAGAGTTGTAAGAAGGTTTTCACATAGGCATATCCCAAAAGTATTTTAATGTATACAGAGTGTCAAACAAAATACAAGCAAACGTTTAAGGAAAAGGCACTTTGGAATAAATAAAAACAGGTCTCATTTAGTAAAAAGTTTTAAGGACACTCTGTATATTATGTATTTAATAAATTGGCCCCTTTTTAACTGCGCTTTTGTTTTCCGAGCAGAGTAAGGCTTAAAATTTCTTTTTTATATAATAAATCAAACTAAAAAGTTAAAAATAAATATAGTTTAAAATAAAAATAAAAAACAAACTTTTATAAAATATCAAACTGCACAACAAAGTAAAAAATAAATATAGTAAAAAACACAAAAATAAAACATGCGCTTAAAGCACATACAGCGTGTCTTCGAAAGTTCTTAACAAATGGGAAACTTTTTATTGTTAGTTTTACAAAAAAGGATCCCTTCAAAAAAGTCCTACTTGATAAAAAATACATTTCCACAAAAATATTTTAAGGTTGGATGTACAGGGTGGCTTAAAAATGACTTGTTTCCAAATTAAAATAAGGGTTATTCCCTAACCACGACACCAAACTTTAAAGGGTAATTTTTTATGTCATTTTATGAAGAAAAGTTCCTATAAACATATGTCCGGAGTTGCTTCATTTCTGAGATACAGGGCGTTAAATATTTTTTAAAGGTCTATTTGTTTTTAAAGATCTTAAATACGAAGCAAGATACAAAAAAATGTACTTTACTAAAAAGTTGTACTTTTAGTTGCTTTAAAGGAAAAAAATATAAAAACTACATAAAACGCCAGTGGCGTACAGAGAGCACAACCGCCAATAATATTAAGAGAAAAATGTACCCCACTGACTTTTTATGCAGTTTCTATATTTTTTTCCTTTAAAGCAACTAAAAATACAACTTTTAGTATAGTACATTTTTTATATCTGGCTCCGTATTTAAGATATTTAAAAACAAACAGACCATTAAATTTAACGCCCTGTATCTCTGAAAAGAAGCAACTCCGGACATATGTTTATAGAAACTTTTCTTAATAAAATGACATAAAAAATCACTTTTTAAAGTTTGGTAACGTAGTTAGGAAATAACCCTAATTTTAATTTGGAAACAAGTAATTTTTAAGCCACCCTGTACATCCAACCTTCAAATAGTTTTGTGAAAATGTATTTTCCTATCAAGCAGGACTTTTTATAAAGAGACACTTTTTTCGTAAAACAAAGAATAAAAAAGTTTCCCATTTGTTAAGAACTTCCGAAGACACGCTGTATAACAAAATGGTTTAAAATATTTTTTAAAACAATCTTAAAACAATAATGAACGAAAAATACTAGTATCATTGTAAATAGGCGTGGGCGCTTTGTTCCATATTTTTCATATATCGAGCTCTTGGCGCTTTTTTACAATAATACTGGTATTTTTAGTTTATTATTGTTGAGGAATTATTTTAAAAATTAATTTTAACTTAAAGCTGTGGCGGCTCGCGGGTCTAAAAACAGGTGTAGTGCAGGAAGGGAAAAAAAGCGCATTCACCATTTGAGCAAAATTGAAAATACTCAACTATCAAAAGTCTAAGTAAAAAGTCTTAATATCTAAACTTATCTAAATTTTATACACCAAATCACTCCTACTATCTTTTAATGCAGCAAATTTATCAATTATATATTCATAAAATGGTTAGGTTTTTATCAGTTCCTGTATAGGCTCGTTTTTCAATTGAAATATTGGCCAAAGATAAAAGTCTATCTTGGGATATAGTGTTTCTTAAGAAAGTTGTTAAACGCTTAAGACAAGAAAAATTCTATTCCACTGCACGCTTGTTGAGGAAATCGTTAAAATTAGCGAAAAAAGTTTATACGCCTCGGTAAAAATGTCTTTATTTACGCCAACTTGTTTCACTAACTGCTGCAATGAAATATTTCTATAACTTTCATCAGCAAATATTAGCTTAAGTTTATTTTTGAGCCGCTGATTTTTGGAAACGATTCGGCATATATCTCCAATAAATTTTGAAAAGAATCAGTAGAAAAATTTGGTTATAGTGGCCAAACTTTGCAGTATCAGCAAGACAAATAAATTTTAGTTTGTAACAATCTTCGAATCTTACTTCCATTTCCATCAAAATATGATTTAATATTTCATAGAGAAGTGCTCTGTACTGTCCTTTAATTTTTTCCTGTGAAAAATCACTGTCGCTAATAATACTCAAACGGAAACAATCGAAATAATACGTGAAAACCAACGAAACGACCAAAACCTATACTATTTTTTTAAGGCTAGCGATTTAGCAAGCAATACACCTGATACTTCCACCCGCGATTCTGGCCACCGGCAAGTATAGCGTTGTCATGGCAACGGAGCGACAAAGCGTAAACAAAACCCCGCATGAGGTGTATACTTAGGTCCGTTTTATATTTGCAATACACTTGTCGCGTTGCTGTTAGAGAAAAAAGCGACTCGCGCCAGCGGTTAATTTATATGCTAGATTTTTCATGGCGAATTTTACAAATAAGGAATAGAAATGAGAAAAATGAATTGAATAATAGTAATATGTTTTATTATTTATTTTTGGTGAAGTGGCACTTCACTTACTACACCTGAATAGCCGCCACTGACGTAAAGTGTGTTTTCTAGTTTTGTTTTCTATATTTGTTCCACGCTAGTTTTTTTTTAAACACAATTAACAAGATCATGTCAGTAAGCTTTAGAAACCAATTTGCTACAAATCGTTGTTTTCGATGTTCTATCGGATAAATGGATTTCAGCGATCATACATTGAGAGTACAACGATGCGTTGGATACAAAATGCTCTTTTGTTGATTACACGGTTTTAGTAACATATATTTAATGCAGGTTGGCATGGAAACTAATTACTGGAATGAAAATAGTTTAATAGTGTAAATAGGTGTAGAGAACGTATAACGATTCACACTAAGTATCGAAAGCGAATCCTCTATTTGCAGTGTTTTCGTGAATTTAATCAAATTTTATTAATACAGCCCACATTTTGAAAAATTATTTATACTTTTTAAAAACCTATAGCCAGTTGACATTTGTTATGCAAGGCTTTTAGATGCCCTTATGCCTTGTTCAGACACGGCTAGTAATTTAGTCGAGTAGCAAGTAATTAAGTATTCTCGTGCATATGGACAGCTACTACACTAAACTACTTTTCTTATTTTTACTGTTTGCATGCACGAAAATACTTAATTACTCGCCACTCGACTAAATTACTAGCCGTGTCTGTACATAAAGATAAAATTGAATGAATGAATGAAATTTGCAAAAAAAAATGGGGTATACGCTTTTAAACCGAAATTTTCTCTTGAGGCAAACCAGAAATTAACTTTTTTCACAACTCCAAGAATAATATGTTATATTATACAGGGTGTCTCTAAAAAGTCTGTAAAAAATGCTAGGATAGACTCCTTGGGCCAAAATACAACGATCTAACGCACTTTATTTTAATCAAAAAGTTATTCGTTTTTGAGATACAGGGTGTCAAAGTTTTTATTTTATTTTTGTTATTTTTAAATATTTTATTTATTATTGTTTTTTTTTTATAAAATTAGGTAAGCATTTTTCTTAAAGTTAAAATAGAGGGAGCCAACCGCAATACATTGCTTTCATTCAAAGTGTCATTACTTTTTGCCTCAGTATATTATGATTTAAGTAGATATTTTGTTATCCTTTTATATATTTGGCACATAAAAGATTTACTGGATAGAGTTGTAATAGTTAAATTTGGTATACCAATAAAAAGTTGAAACATCCAAGGTCCTGCATTTCATTAACCTTCTGACACAGTGGTAAAAATTTTAATACTTTTATTACATATCTTAACCTGTAGTAGGCGCGCGGGGTCAAATTGACCCCCAGCGTTGTCATTTTTTATAACTTTGGGCTTATTTACAATTAGAAAAAATCTTTAGATACTTTCCTAAAACCTCGTAAGGTATATGCTAATAACAAAAAACAACACCATTCATTCAAAAAAAATATGTTTTTGCATGTGGTGGTCAATTTAACCTCCACGCGTTTCAAACAATATATATATATATATATATATATATATATATATATATATATATATATATATATATATATATATATATATATTGCTTATTAATATTATCATATTTTCAGTCACTGCTGTACGTCACCTACCTGGTTTTGGCAAAACTACTCATCCGAATTCTGCAAACCCGCAAACTGATGGGCGGCCAGTTTCCATATGATTTGTTGGCATAACAGTATGTTGCATTTTTAACTTTTGTCATATACAACTAGATGGCGCACTTCTTACCTACCACCTTTAACCTCTCGATGCTATGGCTGGTTGTTTTTAAATTTCTTGGTAAGATGGCACCGCTGTCTGTATTTATTAGTTCTGGGATCCAGAAAGAATATTTACAGTCAGTCGGGGCTTCATCAAGGCGTCTAGCGACCTTAAACGGTTTGACAAGTCTTAACGAAGACGAAACACGTGTCACCGTCTTGGTCGGGCCCGGGCTATTCCATTTTCTTTTGGAGACTCCGTAATTTTTAAGCAACCAACCGTAGTAGCCGAATTCTTACAGGGTATTTTTAATTTAATTATTTTTACAGTCATTGATGAGCCATATGCCCAAAGAACTTTACCTTTTATTAATGTATATATATATATACACTATGTCCCTGATGAAAAACAACCTTCGTAGGTAATTTTTGCCAATGCGTTAAAAAACTGTTTAAAGCAAGACAATTGTTTATGTTTATTTTTTTAATAATAGTACGAGGTCAAACGTAGACCCTAAAATATTGTCCTTAGTTTTCCCTAAATGATTTTTTAACACGCTTTTATTAGCTTGGGTTGTAACTATCTATCTATCTATCTATCTATCTATCTATGTAACGGAATCTTTGAGCCTAATTTTTACCAACTTCCAGCAATTCAATTTCTTTGAAACTTTGCACACGTATCAAGGACCGATGACAATGCAATAATTTAAAAACAGTATCCCGTTATCCTGATTAGGACCGCCAGGATAAATAAATTCCTTTACAGATCCTCTGTGTCTCTTGACAAATGGCGAAGGAATTTTTTAGTGAATAAACTGGAGCATTTATTTTTAAAAAACTAATTGATATATCGAACTAAAGAATGAAAAATAAATAATAGTTTAAAAAAACTAAAAACACGCTTTTATATGCAACCGAACTAAAAATTAGAAAACAATTTTTCATTACAAAGAGTTTGTCACTTCAGAATAAAAGCGTGAGGTGCTTAATATATTAAATGTTATAATTATTCTATTTGCAAATATCTATGAGGGAAAAGTTATGAAAAAATAGTAAAATGCACCCCACGCTTTTTACTCTGAAGTGACAAACTCTTTGTAATGAAAAATTATTTTCTAATTTTTAGTTCGGTTGCATATAAAAGCGTGTTTTTAGTTTTTTAAACTATTATTTATTTTAAAATACGTTGTAACACTTTTCAAGAAACTGACAGGCTTGCTAGTAATTTCGTAAGCACCAGGTATACAGTGCATCGCATTTAAAACAAATTTAAAAATTTAATTTTGACTGCATCCAAACAAATTCAATAAAATAAAGTACCCTGAGTGAGGTTTTCATATTGCTTAACATTATTAGAAATATCAGCTTTAACAAAATACAAAGATTATTCAAGCTTGACTTTTAAACTTCCGGAATTAAATTATATTTCCATTTGGAAACTACACAAGGACAAAGTTTCTGAATTCTTTAGACACATAAATTAAGTTTGGTACATAAAACTACTTCCTAAGAAGCAACAGGAATGTCAAGATATCTTAAAAGGCATTTATTTATATGGGAGTTTCTAGGTGAGTCCCAGATCGTTGCTCTTATTATATCTAAAGCTTTCGACCAAGTCTGGTATGACGCACTTCTTAATAAACTTCCGTCCTACGGTCTTCCAACTAAACTCTGCTCTTGGCTCTCCAGTTATCTTTCTAATCGACGTATATTAGTCATTGTTGATGGCCACTCTTCAAGCTTTCACGAAATTAATGCTGGAGTGCCTCAGGGTTTAGTACTAGCACCAACTTTGTTTCTTCTTCACATTAACGACCTTCTTTCTTCCACAACCAATCCCATTCATAGTTATGCTTACGATAGTACCCTTCACTCCACTTTTCAGGTTCCCAAACCAATCTCTCAACCCGACTTGGAAAGCAAACGCAGGGCGATGCAGATATCTCTTTCACAGGATCTCAATTTGATATTGGATTGGGGCACCAAAAATCTCGTTCAATTTAATGCATCCAAAACACAATCATGTTCCTTGTCGCGAAAAAATCATCAAACACTCATCCTTTGCTTATGAGTGGCCAGGTTTTGCAGAGCGGGGACACATTTAACCTTGTGGGCATCACATTTGAGAATAACCTTAACTGGCATAAACACATTGTATCTATAGCCACCGCGGCATCAAAAAGCTTGGATTTCTTTTCCGAGCCAAAAAGTATTTTTCTCCTTCCAATTTATACACTTTGTATGTGTCCCAAATTCGACCCACTCTGGAATATTGTTCTCATGTCTGGGGAATGGCATCCCCTACAACCCTCAGCATTCTTGATGCCATTCAAAGAAGGGCTGTTCGTCTTAATAATGATCCTTTACTTACTCAAAGACTTCCTTCTCTTGCCCATCGTCGAGCTGTGGGAGATCTATCGCTCTTCTTTAGATACTTTTACGGCTTCTGCTCCGACGAATTATCCAGTATAGTCCTTCCTCTTGCAGCTACCAACAGGGAAACTCGTAGTGCCACTTCCCATTTCGTTCGTTCTTTTATCCCTAGAGTTTCTAGACTGTGGAACCTACTGCCAGCGGAGGTCATTCCTTCCCCCCAAATCTTTAAGTTTTTAAGTCCCGTGTTAACAAACTTCCTCTTACTTTGCTTAAGACACCCACGGTACGTTAGTATTCAGCCTTCGTAGATTGTCCAAAGATAAAAAAAAAGGTTCCTAGGGCAAAATATTAACAAAATAATTTAAAATACCAAAAAATAGGATTATTTTTTATCCCTATTTGCGTTAATAAATTATTAGTAAAAATGGTTTTCCGTTATTGCAGTCAATAAGAAACAAAAGTTATAACAAGATTGTTTAAAGTAAAACATAATAACTTTTCTTTTGGCCTTCAATTTAACCAATATCAGTCATAAATGACAAAATATGCAATATCTCAGAAACGGCTGACAACAAATATAAAGTGTAAACAGATTTTGAAACGGTATTTTTTTTAAAGAAAACGAAAATTAAGAAATACACTGTAGCGAGTAAACGACGCAAGATAGCAAAATGCGGTTTTCACTAGTAAATTTGGCTTAAAATTTGAGCCCCGCAAACGGGGGTCAGTTTTTTTGTAAATCATACAGAAACATGAGTTTCCTATTAAAAACGTTGAATTTGGCCCACCCTGTACAGGGTGTCCCATTTTGGTTGTCCCTTATGGGAAACTTGGAAACCATAAGAGATATTAAAAATCTGATACCCCATCCTCGAGCTCTTTTGGAGAAAACATTTATGGTAAAAACAGATCATCGCTATCGCGAAGCGTTTCAGAGATACAGGGTGATTCTCGATTTTTTCACTTTTTGAAAAGGCCCTGTAGCTTTGTTGTTATTACAGATACGAGAAAACTAATTGCACATTATAAAGACACTTTTTTCGTAGAATCCAGTGGCGTGGAAATTTTTAAATTTTAAAATAAAAAAATGCGTCTTTAAAATCATAATTTTTCCAATATTTGACGTAAAAAAATTATTTAACCACCTACTATGATATATTATTTTAATCAGAAAAAACAAGCAATTTAATTACCTAATCATTTATAGGGTGTCCCTAATAAAAAAACATGTTTGGGTCATATATCAAGAATGACAGCTCAAAAATTTTTTGGCTACGCCACTGGATTCTACGGAAAAAAAGTGTCTGTATAATGTGCAATTAGTTTTCTCGTATCTTTAATAACAACAAAGCTACAGGACCTTTTCAAAAGTGAAAAAATCGAGAATCACCCTGTATCTCTGAAACGCTTCGCGATAGCGATGATCTGTTTTTACCATAAATGTTTTCTCCAAAAAGAGCTCGAGGATGGGGTATCGGATTTTAATAAGGTAAATGACCAGTCATTGCCTCTACAAGAAAGTTAAAGCTAGAATCTATGTAAGTGCAAAAAACCAGTCATTGCCACTAAAATTTTGAAAATACTAATTAATGCCACCCAGTCATTGCCACAAGTAAATAACAACATATTTTATTGAAAAAACATGTTTATTAATAAAAATTCAAATAGTAATAGTAACCAGGACAGTATGTAAAATATATATGTAGGTGTTGACAAAAATAAATTCCTCGATAAAATCAAAAGAAACTCCGAAAAAGACATTAACTTTTCTTCCACTGATTTTTAGGCCTCAAATACATCCACTGGTGGAAGCAAATTCATAGCGAATACGTTCACCACTGTCATAGGTGTGGGTAACAGGTCTAAAATGTGATTTTTCTTAACAAAAGAAATATCTTTTTCATCACAAACAAAAATATATTTTTTTGAACTGTATCTAAAAGCTGTTCTTTTGAAACCGGAAAATGCCTCTTTGCGATAATTGTAAAATCCATTTAACTAATATTAATTCCTCTTCGTTACTTAAGATTGTGGAAGGACCCATAGAACCTTATAACCCTAAATGTTATTTAAAGAGTAAACACTTTTATTTTAGAGTATTTAAAATACCATTGTGCATTAAGAACTATAAAAACAATAATTTTAAAGAATAAATAAAAAAAAAAGAAAAATGTACTTACCTTAATGTTTTCTAAGAAATCACACAAAACAGGGAGTAATCTTAACACAACATTACTTCAAGCTGTATAGAGCAAAATGACATTGGCTTGAATATTGTGCAATAGTACATAGTTACCAAATATATCAAGGATTAGTATTTGCAACAACTGTAATTTGATTTCAAGTGGTTTTCTTATTTTTAAGGGATTTATGATTTAGTGGCAATAGATGGTAGAGTGGCAAAGATTGGTTGTTTACCTTATCTCTTATGGTTTCCAAGTTTCCCATAAGGGACAACCAAAATGGGACACCCTGTACAGTTATTTAACAAATTACCGTAAACTTATCTTAACGTTTTTGTTTCTTTCTGCCAACAAGTTTTGTGCACCAAACTTAATTTATGTGTCTGAGAAATGCAGAAAGTTTGTCCGCAGTAATGGAGTTATAGTTAAGAAATAGAATTCGGATTTAATTTCGGAAGTCTTGAACTCTAACTCTAACTTTGCTAATCTTTATTTTGTTTAAGTAAATTTCTGTTTTAAAACTTAACAATATAATTGTATTTTACATTTTTTTTTGGCAACAAGAAATGCTTTTTTGTAATTTGTGTATTTGTTTTTTGCTAATTTATATTATCCAATAAAAAAAAATATGTTTTTTTTTAAATATAAAACGGTATTAATGTAGTAAAACCTAAAAACTACTTATTTCTAGCTACCAGATCGCGCCAATATTCTCATCAATCTGCGGTATTGATCAGACACATTATAGAATCGTTTGGCGTTACGTATCTAGAGGCAGTGGCGGCTCGTGGCAAAATATTATAGGTGTTCTGAAATTAAATTACTCAAATAAATGGAATAATATATTCGCGGCGCATTCACCATTTTATCGAAATTAATCCTAAGTCGATATTCAGTTATCAGGTTTCATATTTATGTAGGCTGGGTTTTAACGAAAATGAGAACAAAAATATTTACGGAAATAAAATTATTAGAAACTTACGTTATTGTTTAAATATGAGATCAATCCGACGATCCTTCTTCGAAGCGAATCGATCAATAATTCTGTCATTAAAGTCTGTGATTTTAAATATAAAGTCTTTTTCAATGGAAAGCATGGCCAATGCAGTTAAACGATCTTGTGACATGGTATTTCGACGGAAGGTCTTTATTCGCTAGTGTAGAAAAACACCTTTCAGCCTCTGATGTCGACATAGAAGTAGTTATTAAAATATCTAGCACATTTTTTGTCTCTTTGAAAGTGCTTTCTAAATTATTTTGTATTAAAAATTTTAAAGGTGGTGAACTACCCTCTTCGCCTGCAAAAGTACACATGGAAAGCAAAAAGGGCATTTTCCTATTACATCCATAAATCCAGTCATTCCGAGAATAAATATCTCTACTGAAATGACGCGTATAAGGTTTTCCTCTGCTAACACAGGTTACTTCAATCACGATGTCCGGTAACGGTCTAGCACTAGTTTTTAGTTCAAGTTTATTATTAAATTAATAAATTTAGTTATTAATATGTTAGCACATATATGTTATTAACCCCCACTTTATTTTTTTAATATTTATTTAAATTTTTATCTTTAGCTGTTTAGTTCTGTATTGAGTATAAACGTTGATTTCTTCCTCTAGTAGGTATACCTGGTTACAACAAAATTACTATCCAGAAATTTATTTTCTTTGGTACAATCGAATAGTTTTCAGATTTGGGGTAGTTATATTGTATCACCGAATGCCAATTTTAGATATAATAGCATCTGTATATTACTTCCGGTTTAACCGGAAGTGATATAAACTTTGATATTTGATGACTTTAAAGGTAATTTCTGATATAAAACCTTAAATATATCCATAACCTAACTTTTTTGGTTTTGGAGAAAATGGCGTTTGAAAATGTCCAACGACGGCACAATATGCAGTTTTATGGATAACAAATAAATATAACAAAAATTTAAAATCCTTAAAACAGTTCTCTTTAAAGGCTCTACCTTTAGAGACCATTATAATACTACTTCCTGTTTAACCGGAAGAGCTGTAAAATATGAACTTCTAAGTATAATAACCCTGGTAATTTTAATGGAACATCCTATATGTATTTTACGATTTAAATTCTTTAAGCTATTCCTGATATAAAACCTATAATATACCCATAACCTATCTTTTTTAGTTTTCGAGAAAACGGAGTTTGAAAGGATTAGAACGACTTCATGGAAATAATATTTTTCTTTTAGAAAAATGCAGTGGCGTTCCATTTTTTCTTTAAAAATTTTTGCAGTACATCCCCATGGATGACAGTAACAAACCATCATTATTTTGTCTCGAACGTCCAAAAATGTCATTTAATGCATCGGAAACGTTTCCAAAGTTTTTCAAAAATATCTGTATTGGTAAAAATGTTATCATAAAACAAATTGTTTTTCCTAACTTTTAACGTCCTGTAGAAGTTCTAAGAAGTAGGACGTTCCTTAGAGAAATTTGTCGGCAAAGCTACTATACACCATATTTAAATAACGTATACCGGGTGTTGCTCCGTCGAGCGGGACATAGGGAATACCATGTAAATTTTGAAGTGGTCCAATATTGGCTCCCCTAATTATTTTAGAAAAAAATGCTATTAGGATTTATTGAAGAGCACAGTAAGTTCCACCCAAAATGAAAATTTGAGCATTTTTCAACCAACCAGTAAAGAGTAAACTGCTTAATACTTCTGCAACGTAGTATCTCATTATGCACCCTGTACTCTAGAAATCAACAATAAAAACACCATATCGATTTATCAGTGACAATTTAGATCATTAATTTATAATGTCATTGCCAAAACTGAACAATTTTATACGGGAATTTCAAAAGAATCCTCGCATTTCATTTTAGTTTACAGCTAATTCCAACACATGCACTCACAGTTACGCAAGACAATAAAACAAATTTTTCTACATTTAGAAATCAATTTATGACGAAAATATCAGGATTTAATCAAATGTTCAAATATTCCTCCATTAACTGCCAGACAATAACCCAAACGATTATAAAACTCATTTCTTACGTTGGCTAGTTGGTACATCCATATTCTGGCACATTCAGCGGAAATAGCATTCCTTAGCTGGACTAAATTTTCATATTTTTTATTGGTAGCTTAGTTTTTAAATGTCCCCATAGAAAAAAATCGTTTGGCGTAAGATCACGTCGATTTTCTTTACATTTGCAATTATTGATTATTGTGCCTGTAGTTTCAAATTTTTTATCGTCCGTTCTATTGTCGATTTACTTGGTATTGGCCTATTGGGAAAATAGGCTGCAAACATGTCCGCTACTCTTCGATAACTATTTCCCTGGTAAAACCATTTTATAATAGTGATTTTTTCTTGATTTAAGTAGTTCATTATTTAAGAATGATGTGACATTGATCTGACAACTTGAGAGTAAGAGGTTAAATAATTTTTCCAGTATTTTATTATAAACTTCTAATAATACAAGGCAGGTAAGAAGATAGGAGATTCGTAACTTATTTTGGCATTTATCTCTTAGCTGGCGGACTGAGAAGAGCTGAAATTTGTACACTGGGTATAACTGTTTCGTGCTCTTTAAAAAATCCTAATTATATTTTCTTCTAAAATAATTAGGGGAGCCAATATTGGATCACTTCAAAATTTAGATGGGATTCCCTATGTCCCGCTCGACGGAGCAACACATACCGGGTGTTTTTTAATACAAATAATTAATTTTTAGTGTTCTTTGAAGATCAAAAATGTTAGGTTACCATGGTTACTTGGTTGAATGCTGACCAAACTTAAGAGTAAATTAATTAAAAATAAAAGTATTAGCCTAATTGTAGATAATTTTTTTTTGCCTAGAAGTTTAATTAATGCACCATTTTGTAAAAAGTCCCGTAAGTCCAGTCCTGTTTAAATCTATTTGACCAAAATTAGCAAATATAGAGAAAACATGTTAACCTTTTATCCCCTTAAAAATGAAAAAGATAGGCGCAACAGATAAAAAGTTATTATTAGTTAAAAAGCGGTCCCATTCTTTTCAGGCGTGTACCCAACAAAAAGACCATCCAATAGATGAATCCGCCTAACCAATAGAGACCATATCTTCAATTTAATTTGGCACACACTGTATATACAGTGACAAATTTGTCTTTATTAGATTATTTCATCTAATATTGGTCAATGCACCCTTTTTATTCTTCAAATAAAACGTTGTGTGTTTCTGCTCCGCCTTTATGTTCTGTAAACATTGCTGTTTGGTATTTGCGATCTGCACAGAATAATCAAATGTTTTCCGTTGTTTTGGGTAAAATTGCGAAAAGCATTTGACTGTCTCTCTATTTGCCTTTTTAAGAATAATGAAATATTTCTTCATTTTCGAACGAAATAGACAATTTAATACAATAAATGAAAATAATTTCCTACTGTCATAAATATATACGAAAAATATAATTTTCTTTTTACCAGTTAAAAGAAGAACTCCTGATTTTTATGTCCCTTGACAGGACCTTCTTCAGTGTTACCGTAACTCATAAGCAAATTACCCTAACAAAAAAAATAAAAACTAGAAATAAAATGTGCATAGAATGACCTTTAACTTGCTTTTTTATTGGTCTCCAAGGCCTATTAGAGGATCCATTTTAATTTCTAACTTGTATTTTTATTTTCGTTAGGGTAATTTGCACAAAAGTTATGACAAAAATTGTATATATTTTTGTAAAATGTAAAAAAATGGTAGTAAACTGTTTGTTTTACTTGCTGAACTAATAAAATAATAGATGTAGATGACATAAAAAATATTAATCAGTAAATTGAGGGGTAATTTTTAAGCTTATGCACAATATGCGAAAACTTTTCTTTAGTTATGGTAGAACATGATGAAGATAAATTTTTCCATTTCCTAATTATATAACGTTGTTAGTTTGGTAAAATAATAAGAAGATATTTAGAAATAAACCATTGCAGCACCGAATGTACTGGATTTTTTGGTAACAATAAATTCAGATAAAAATATGTATGTGTATAATAATGTTAATTTTTTTAAAATTACATAGTTACACACATGATATCAAGCGTTTTAACCAAATTAATACAGATTAAAACACCCTTTTATTTATAATTATGCACAAAAACCCCTAATTATACACTGAAAATGTATTGCAAAATTTAATTAATTCAGTAAAAATTAATTATTTTAAGTTATTTTGTACATGATAAAAATAATTATAGAAAATGCGTTTATACATTATTTTTTTAATAGAAAGTAAATGTATTGGTATAGAATTAACAAAAATGTGTTACGAAGATACTATAATTATCATTTTATACTTGCCCAAATAAAAACGGCAAGGTTATGATATACCAATATTAAATAGAAACATTGATATAAAGCAGAGCTTCTCAAACTGTGAAAAATATTAGCGCAAGGACCTTTTTTTTCTTTTTTTTGCTTTTCATTTTTTTTTATTTACTGCCACTTATTATTCTATGTTTAATGGTAATTAAATAATGTCTTACGCATTACACAGAAATGTATATTTGTGTCCAACTAAAATGACAAACTAATAAGTTGTAGATAGATTACTTACCAGAATGTGTCTAGGTGGTATTCTTTAACCGCCAGCTTTGTTCAATACATCTAAAAAAAACAGAAAGTTAATAAAATGTTGTCAATATTCTAGCTATCTATCTATCTCTTTGTTTTATGGCTCTGATACTAAGTCAATTCGCCAGTTCTCCCGTTCCGGTCATATATGCTATTGCTTATAAGCTTTCCCGGCTTTGTCCGTATCTGGATAATCGAGCTCGAAACTCCCAGACTTTTCTAGCATATGAATAAGAAACACTTATAAAAATCAACAGCGATGAACTTGTGAACATGCATAAATTGTGACTGTCAAGCCAGCGGCTGCTACTGGTATCGCGCATAACCGTCACTTTCACTACTGACGTTTTTCCGCAAGGCGTGCGCACCTCCTCGACCATACGAAGACACCATGTGTTCAACACCAAAACGTAAAAACTTCAGGCTTTAGGAATCTTCACTTACAGCGCTTAGCCCCAGAAGAAAAAAGCCCCAATTTAGCGTGAATCTTTTCTCGATCCCCAAGGGTACAGCTACGCTCGTACGACGCCTTCAATCGCCTACCCGGGAAGTTTATGTCGACTTCTACGTAAACGTGAATCGCACTACTTGAAGACCGCGGAAAGAGTGGTTGTCAATATTGTTATTCAAAATGTATGTAAGTAGTCTTTGCGGAACTTTAGCCATCCCCACTTTTTTACTTTCGGCTTCTCCTAGACACGCCCACTTTGATCCTTCTAGCTCCCTTTCACTTGGCGTCTTCAAAAAAACAGTGCCTTATTTGAAGAAACAATGCCTTACTTATAAAAAAGTACCGTTATTTAAAAAAACAGTGCCGTATTTTCAGTCCGGCACTACGTTTTTACTGTATTTACATAACAACACTATTTTTGGGAAGAAACAAAGCTAAAAAGAGCTAAACAGGTGTGGTTAGGAGAAACCATTAGAATAAATGGTGACAATAATGCCGCAGTGACAACTTATAAATATTAATTTATTATTATTATTATTTTTTTGATGATCGGTTACTAATAAGTATTGTTCAGGTATACGAAATTAATTATTAACATTTACATACAGGGTGATTTCTAATCTGTAGGTAATATAAACTTGTGAAAATCAAGGAATAATTATAAATTTATTTAAATTTTAAATATTTGATATCTATTTTATTTATTTAAATTAATTGATTATTAAAATAAAATAAAAACAATTAGTAACTTTGTTCTTATTATTAGGTAATCTTTTTCCTAAGCAATAAAGCTGGGTCTCGGTATGGAAAAACATCGGGACTCGAGTAGTAGATTTCGATGTATTAAGCAGTACGAAATTAATGTTATGACATTCATAATTTGGGCGTTTGATTACTGTAGTTTTTAAGGTTTTGGTTAGTTCTGGTTCTTGTTTTGTAGAAATAATACTAAAACAGTATAAATTTCGTTTCAATTTCTTAGTCATTCAAATTCATTATTACTATCAATTTTCAATAATTTCTATTAAATTTATACAAATTGTGAAATTTTAAAACTAGTGACACATGAACTAAAAAGAAATAATGACGAAATCAAAGGTAACTTGACCGTTCGGTTGAGTTGATGTCGCGTTTACTGTTACATTGCATAAATTGATATTAAAGTTTATTGCAGTAGGCATTGAAGCATTGAAACAAAACACTAATTCAAAATGTGAGAAAAGCTTCGAAGTGTTAAAAAAGTTACGTTTTTTAACACTTTATGTAGTGTATTAAAATGGAGTACTTTACCTTCTTCATGTTAACGATTAAAAACTGCATTTTTTAAACGTCGTGGAAAAATATTATTTTGAGTACTTACAGCGCCATTTGTATAATACAATAAATGGTAGAAGTTCCCGTTACCAAGCAAGCAAACGGCAGAGTAGTAAGACTTGCCAAAAGATGGCACATAACTGCTTGATATTAAAAAATAAAAATTTCATGGAAAAAGGTAAAATGAAAATTAAACATTAATAATACAAATTTTATACATTCAATGTAACAAAAATTAATACGGCAACAAAATTAGAGCTTGTACAAAAAAGCTATAAGTTATCGACAAAATAATAGCTAAAGTAAGGTCTTTCATAAATGGACGAGAAATATTTGATAACTTTTTCGTGACAAGGAACATGATTGTGTTCTCGATGCATCAAATTTGACTACATTTTTGATGCCTCAATCCAATATTTAGTCAAAGAGATATCTGCGTCATCCGGCATTTGTGACTTAGGCAAGGCCTTAAGATTGGTTTGAATACAGGGTGTTTTCTTACAACGATACGAAACCTTAAGGTGAGTAATGATAGATAGCCGGTTGACGGACCTCCATCCTCCGGAGGAGCTTATTATCTCAAAATCTCTGACGTGATTGAATATTTAGGAACCTTGCGCAACGCGTTATTTAGGACGTAGCCCCTACTATCTGTCAAACCATAAATGTCATCTGTCAAATGTCACCTGTCACCTGTCATATGTCAAAAATCACGTGACCCAGTTTGTACGGTTCGGGCGCTATCGACAAAAATCGTAATTTAACCCTGATGACTCATCATGGGAGAGCGGTTTAAATTTTTTAAATATAGTATTACGTCATACCTATCGAATAGCGAAAACTGCATGACGCCATCTTTAGCCATAAAGGCGTTACAGCTGTTTAAAAATAGTTGAGAGATAGCAATTAGCGATTAGAACGGTAACCCAATAGAAAATTAATCATTGTAGCCTTATTATTAAACTTAGAATAATGAAACTTGGACAAAGAATAGTCGCTAACGACAATAATTTCAAAATCAAGCTTATCAAACCTAACATGTTAGGCACTGCGCCCTCCGCGCCTAAACCTTGGGCTTAAGCGTGGGGTGTAAGCGGGGGCTTAAGCGCCTAGCGCAGGCGCAAAATCTTAGCGCGTGCAATCTCGGATAATTTAAACCATAATTTTTGAATAATAAATAATAAAACACATTGTATATATATTCAAAATGTAATAATAAGAACGAATATGTAAGTCTATATTATACGTTATTTATTAACATTTATGATTCCTTATGTGATTTTATAGAAAATGTTTCTATAAACATATGTCCGAGGTTGCTTCCTTATGTGTGGCCAGATCTTTATAACTATGGGTTAGCAATGATCCTGTTATAATAATATTTTTTATAATGATCATTTTTTATTTACATCTTTGGCAAAAACTGGCAAAACCTAGAAAAAGAAATGAGTTTCATACGTGAACATTTTGTACATAGTAGTTTATTACTGCAAAGAAGAATATTTTATCTATTTTTATAACAAAAAATAACTTTTTTCTCGCCAATTTTATCACGTACCAGAGGAGCACGTTAATCTCAAACAATTTTTATGCACAGAATTTATTTAATTTTTTCAGACCGTTTAAGTAAAATATTCCTTCGGGGTTTCATGCAGCGTTCTCTTAAATTAACTACTTTTAGTTTTTTTTTCTAAATATTCTTTGTTTTATTTGGATTTTGATAAATGGTATTTTTACTTCTTACTAAAAGCGGGATATTTTTTAAATGCTTTAATTAAAAGTGTTTAAGAAGAAGCTTTTTTGCAAGTTAATTGGTTTAAGAAATTTATTGTTTTACTTTGATCCAGAAAAGTAAAACAACAAACAATAAACCAAGTAATTACGAGTATATAAAATTATAGTTAACGATAAAAACAAACATGAGGCCGTCTATGCTTTGCCCTTTTTTAATTGCGAATACATTTTAATATACGTGATTTTCGCAAAGAGTCTTGGATTTTTCTAAACTTTTTTAACACGCTTTTATTAGCTTGGGTTGTATGTATGTATGTATGTCTGTATGTATGTAACGAAATCTTTAAGCTTAATTTTCACCAACTTCCAGCGATTCGATTTCTTTGAAACTCTGCACACGTATCAAGGACCCATGACAATGCAATAATCTGCAAACAGTATCCCGTTATCCTAATTAGATTCGCCAGGATAAATAAATTCCTTTATAGATTTTCTGTAGGAGAGTAACAGAGAAAGAGCTAGTGCGCGATCTACGCCTGCGTGCAGTTTCGAACGTACTCTCAGCATAAGGCTGACAGAAACTTGTTCGGAGTAGTTGCGTTCTGAAACCCCATGCAACAGTGAAGCTTTAAATGAAATGATTAGATTACGAAATAGTTCGTGCAACATTTCAATATCACATGTCCGCAGAAAACTAATTGATATATCGACCTAAAAATGAAAAATAAATAATAGTTTAAAAACTAAAAACACACTTTTATATGCAACCGAACTAAAAATTAGAAAATAATTTTTCATTACAAAGAGTTTGTATTACAGTAATAAAAGGTCAAACAATGAATCATAATTATATACCTCAAAATAGAATTAAAATAAAATTTAAGATAATAACAGAATAATTCACTTCAGAATAAAAGCGTGGGGTGCTTAATATATGAAATGTTATAATTATTTCTTTTGTAAATGTCTATGAGGGAAAAGCTATGAAAAAATAGTAAAATGCACCCCACGCTTTTTACTCTGAAGTGAATTATTCTGTTATTATCTTAAATTTTATTATAATTCAATTTTGAGGTATATAATTATAATTCATTGTTTGACCTTTTATTACTGTAATACAAACTCTTTGTAATGAAAAATTATTTTCTAATTTTTAGTTCGGTTGCATATAAGAGCGTGTTTTTTTAGTTTTTTTAAACTATTATTTATTTTTACTATTTTTCTTGTAATATTTTAATAGCACCAAACCAAGATGGTCGATTTTTTAATGTCGGGCAACCTTGTTATTTTAACTAGCAATCTTACTTTGTATATTGCAGAATGTTTCTTAAATTTAATATTTATGCTTGAAAAAATGACATCATAAAGTATGATAAATTGAATATCATTGAATTTCAAGCACAACAACGAAAAGGATGATTTTTAATATAGGGCAATATTGTTATTTTAAATAAAATACCTTGTACATTTTTTAACGTTTTCAAAATTCAATCTTTACTTTATAAAATGTATAACAAGATGTGGTGATTTAAAAAATTAGCGCATTTATTGACATCCGAAAAAGTTGACTGCTTTGGCAATTAAAAATATTACTTAATTGTCTAAGCTTCAAAGTTTAATTGTGCAGGAATTTGCTTAATCTACGCGTACCTTTAAAACACCAGAAGAATAGTCAAGGAGTACCCTTTAATATAATTTCTTTATAGATTTTACTTTGTATTACTTAACACATAAAAAAATATCATTATAAAAGTACTTTTAAGATTAATTTTGGAAGTGGAAATTTAAAATTTAGATTCACAATATGCTGAGACAAGTTTCAACTTTTACTTTTCAGACTAGAGAGAAGGTCTTGGTTAGTTCTGGTTAGCAACAACATAATAATTAAAGAAACTTTTAAACAGTTTTGAAAAACAAACAAAAAATGAAACTTGTTCTTTTCTCATATGGGTGCATTATTGCATTTTTTTTTCAAAACTGTTTAAATACTTTACCAAAATTTTCACGAGTAGAATACCAAAAGGGAACAAAAAGTAGGTGGCATAAACACATTGTATCTATAGCCACGGCAGCTTCAAAAAAGCTTGGATTTCTCTTTCGAGCCATAAAGTATTTTTCCCCTTCTAATTTATACACTTTATATATGTCCCAAATTCGACCTCCCTTGGAATATTGTTCTCATATATGAGGCATCGCCTCCCCCACAACCCTAAGCATTCTTAATTTCATTCAAAGAAGAGCTATTCGTCTCATTAATAATCCTTCACTTACAGAAAGGCTTCCCTCTCTGTGGGGGATTTATCGCTTTTTTATAGCTACTTTCATGGCTTCTGCTCTGAAGAATTGTCCAATATAGTTCCTCCACTCGCGGTTCCCAACAGAGAAACTCGTGGTGCCGCGCGTATGCATCCCTATACGGTCCAAATGTACAGGCCCCGAACTTCCCACTTTCGTTCGTTCTTTTATCCCCAGAGTTTCTAAAATGTGGAACCTGCTGCCCGCGGAGGTATTTCCTTCCCCCAAATCTTCAAGTATTTAAGTCCAGTGTCAACAAACTCCCTCTTACCTCGCTTAAGACACCCACGGTACCTTAGTATTCAGGCTTTTAGCCTTCGTGGTTTGTCCAAAGATAAAAAAGGGAAAAATGAGATGAAAAGCTTTTTGCTCTTTTAATCATCGGTTTTTCCTGAATAAATGAACAGTATTCGACCCAACTCAGGATCTGATGCACTTTAGCATTAAAGAATTTATGGTGGTTTCGTCCGTTACTTTGTGACCGTACATTTTAAATTAATAAAATAAAACAAAAAATATATACTTTGTTCATAGTCACTACAAGTATATATTTTTTGTTTTATTTTATTAACTTCAGCATTAATTTAATAAAAGCTTGAAGAAATGGCCATCCACAATGACTGATATACGTTGATCAAAAAGTTATTTTGAAAAATTCTCACATTATTTCAACGCTAGTGTATTTAAAAGTTGGTTATCTTTAAAAAAATATTTTATTTTTAAAAATGCTATAAAACTTTCCTTTTTCACTAAGAGATACTCTTCTTAAGCAGTTTAATTAACATTTATGTTTTTGTGTTTATTTATATTTTTCAATTACCTTCTAAATTAAGGTGAAATATGCCTTAAGGTATTTCATGCATTTCGTGCAATTCAGTGTTTTTAATGTATGATCTGTGTAAAAACACAGAATTTCATAAATCAAAAATCTGCCAACACGCATTTGATAACAATCATAGAATAAACAGGGATGCTTCGAGCATTTTAGCAAAGGAAACTTGTTCTAAAAACGCAAAATCAAAGAAAGTGCGTATATATTATTAAATAAAGATAATTGTGTAGCATCAATTTCAGTTAATTTAAATAACACTTGGTTGCCTTTGCTTAATACTGAAGTATCTTCAGGAAGACTAAAAATTAACTAAATATTCACCTTTTTTGTAAAATAACCAATAAATACACCAGCAACCGGTTATCTATGTCACTATGACACTATAACCAAACAAACATATTTTGACATTTAATGTCAAAGATTTCAAAATCTCCTAAAAAAGATAAAAAATTTAAATTTTAAAACCATAATAATAGGTAATTTTGTATTTTTATTATTTTTATTCTATTTATCTTGACAACGGTGGCAGATTTGCCACTGAAACGTCGATTTTTAATTATCTTTTTACTTTGTTTAAATTTTTTGGTTTTTAGTACTTTTAATTTTACTTTTGGCGTGTACCCAAATAAATACCATCCATTAAATGAATCCGCCGGTATTTTAAAAAAATATATTTTATTTATAACAATGCTATAAAACTTTCCTTTTTCACTAAGAGATACTCTTCTTAAGCAGTTTAATTAACATTTATGTTTTTGTGTTTATTTATATTTTTCAATTACCTTCTAAATTAAGGTGAAATATGCCTTAAGGTATTTCATGCAAAACACTCATTAGGTATTCTTTTTAAATAACGTGCTTGGAAGTATTTTCTAATTAACTCTTTTACTTTTTGCACAGCAGTCTGATCTCCAAGAGTCTTAATTAAGGTGCTTAAACATAAAGTACGTTGTTTGGCGTTATTTACTTAAAAGAAAAACATTCTTTTATCATCTGGGAGTATTTTTAAAGTAGGTTTTAAAAAAGTGTGAAATATAAAAAAGAGATACTAAGAAAGATATTACACAGTATGCAAACACCAGTACAATTGGTAATTACATGTAAAGATTCTAAAACTAGAGAACAAAGAAAAAACAATCTTACATACTAAATAACAAGGACGGAACAACCATAACATATAATGAAAAAAATAAAGACTTTTACTAAAGTACAGATTTCAGTTTTTTAAACTATCACTGAAGAAATCTGTCTGGACCTCCCTGAGAAGCTCGTTTGCCACAGCCATCATACGGTTAAAAGGAGACAAGCTAGATGGGTCTACACTAAATATTCTACGGTTTACTGACATTCTTAAGTTAATCTTTGGTACATTTAAATTAACATAATCGATAAAATTAAAATCTTTGTATTTTAAGTTATGTATTATATAATATAAAAATATCACAGCTTGTTTTTTTCTTCTTTGGGACAAAGATGTAACCCCAAAACCACTTAACATACTTTTATAAGAAACTTTAAATGGATAATTATTATATTTAACAACATAGAGATACCTCAAAAACCTTTTTGTACCTTTTCTATAAAATCATCATGTGTGGTCTCCATTGGCATCCATATTTGTGATGCATATTCAAGATGTGGCCTTACTAGGCTGTTGTATAATTTAATTATTGTGGAGATCTTAAAATGTTTACTATTTCTGATTATAAATCCCAGTGCCTTTACAGCTTTATTTTTTATAAAAGAAAAGTGCTTATTAAACTTCAGATTAGATTGAAATAGCACTCCCAAATCCTTAACCTCTTTTTCACATTTTAAGTTAAATTTTTCAATTCTATACGTATTTAAAATTGGGTTTGTTTTTCTTGTGAATTTTACAACTGAGCATTTTTGTATATTTAAGAACATTTTGTTTTCTTTACACCATTTATTCACATTATCTATATCATGTTGTAACTTTTCCTCTATAGTTTTAACAATCCTGCAGAGCTTGAAATCATCTGCGAAAAAAGTCTTATGGAATG